>JAPYZR010003456.1:0-14186 GCA_030522945.1 Trichopria nigra
AAGTTATTGCGGCAACAGTACCCTTCGATTACTTTCGAGCGAAATGTCGCTTCCTCGAGTATTTTCGACTTCGATCACATCTCCTTTTTATGTAGGGATAAAAAATAAATAATAGAATTTCACGAACTAGAAGTCCGATTAACATGAATTCTTATTTCAGTGCGGACAGGTAGAATGCGGCCGAAGCAATGGTTGTCATTACTGTGGCTTCGAAAACAAAATGGCGGCGTGCAGAACTAAAACCCAAATCATATTAGCATTTGCAATGTTATCTCACGATATAAAAGGCGGATTTGATTACTTTAAATTTCATCGGAACGCGGCCCTCGAGGCTCTTCGGGGTCGCTGAATTCAAATTCAGTATATCAAAAAAGAAAAATTTCAAAATAGGTTGGGGAAACGGGGAAAAAGTTTGTTGCGAACGTAGTTGATATTGAAATTTGCGGTACTCGGTGTAGGTTTTTCTGCAGTTTTCCCTACACCATTGCACACCCGAATGGGAGTACTTCTCCAGAGTCGGCTGCAGCCGCACATCTATCAGGGACCCTGATAGGTTACGTTTGTAAAGGGTCCAAAAATGGTGATGATTCGGGAAATAGAATAACGAACCATATTGTTACTTGTTCGCGTAAGGTCGGTATGGCTCGGGAGAAACGGACTATTATTTGATCGTTTAAATCGTGAGCAGACTTGGAGTCGTTGGAACTGAAAAGGTGACTATTTGACTTATGTGAATGACGTCAAGACGAATGATATGTCGGAAACTCGCTGTTAGGATGGACAGTAGTTTGCAGTCTGATCTCGGGCCGTTGCCTACTCCCAGATGATAGTAAAGTCCGACAGTTCGTAGCATACAAATTTTCTCTTGGAGAAATAAACGAAAACCGACAGACGAAAACATGACTCCAAAATTTACGACTCCGAAATTATAATGACAAGAACTTGGAGAAAAAATTGATTCGAAAAAGCGTGGGCAGACTTTTACGGTAAAATGTCGAACTTATGAGTTCGGACTCTTAAATTCAAAAGATTCGAAGGCGCTTAGCAACGGCGACCGGAACGGCGGCTTGCGGCGTCAAGATTAAGATTCGTACGTACTAACCCTCGTAGCGATAAGTCATCGCCATTTTTTTCTGATTCAAAAGCTACCTTAAGCCGCGACTAACTTGAAACGGGAGCATAATTTTACCCGATTACGAACAAAGTTATTATTTTGTATAATTTACTTTGAATTTGATCGGAACGGATTACTCGGGGGGTTTTCGGGGTCGCTAAATTCAAATTGGGAAAATATATCGAAATTAGGATAAAATATCGATATTAATCGAAAATATCGAAATTTGCCTGAACTCTTGAAATCGGTCAAGAATTTGTACACGCGACTGCACTGCTTATATACATATATATTGCGAGTTCTTTCGAAATCTAGCGAATTCGAATTATAGACGCTGAACTTCATTTTCACATTTTTCCCGAGCTGTTGCGTCATTTTAACATATTGGTGCTAACCATATAGTTAACATTATTTCTAATAACCTTTAAGTATACAATACTAAAGTTAAGTGGGCCTAAATTAAGCAGGCATAAAGTATCGGATAATGGGCGGTAAATTTAAAACGCCTTCAAAAGCGATAGTTCTTATTCAAGATCCCAGCGAAAGAAATTTTGAAGCGAACGAAGACACGACGGATGATTCGAAAGAAGAAATTCATGCATGAATCGAATTTTTCATTTAATGCACTGTACGGTGTATAAACATGTTGTAATATACACTGTGCATTGTAAAATGTCATCAGCCACCTCTATTTTCTTATTTCGTTTATTAAAATTACCCTTTCTAGTTACGTAAGTCCGAACGTGCACTTTCCGGAATTCTTTTATAATTGATATAATAACGCAATCGTTTGGCATTCGAGACATCGGACCGGACAAATATACGACAGAATAAATAAAAAGTGATTTTCGTGTTGCGAGAGAAACTGTGTGTCCCTTTAGCCCGGCACGTAAGATTGAATTGTAAAATGAAAAATTGCCGCAGGTCGACGTATACAAAGTCCAAATGTGCGTCGTTTGCCGCCGGTGCACACATATGTGCACCTGCTCACTATACATATGTATACATGGAGCGTTAAGGAGATAACTTAACTGAGATGCATTGCGTCGATTACTGGGTGCGAGATAATTTCTCCGATAACTCGAGGTAAATAGTTCTAATTGTCGAGATCACTTTGACAACGTTCTTCCTAAAACGAAAGTGGCGATATGGGATAAAAGTAAAAGTTCAATTTCAGTTTTATACTTTTCGCTATTTTCGATCACTTGAATTTAAGTATTACTGGTTTCGAGATAATATATATGTGTTTAATTGTAATTTAATGAAAATGTGACTAGCGATTAATTAACCCAGTCAACATGTCAGGGGTCAGGAGTACGAAGCCCTTAGTTTGGGTAGTTGTTCTCGGAATGGAGTTTTATGCTTATCTTTTTTCAGGTCAAATACAAAACGTATCCCAGCATTAAGCATTCTCTCAACTTTTATCTGCAGTATTTCGTCCAAATCGCTGAATACCGCTAAACAATAATCAAAGTACGGAAATATCAGAGTCGTTACTAATTGTTTACGCTTGGATTGATCATGTCTGTTCACTCGCAGTTGCCTTAGTGTACCGTATACTCTTTTTGACATCTGGACCACATATTCTTTCCACGATAGCGTTGGATCAAATATAAAGCCTACATTTTTAGCTGAAGCAACCCATGGACTTACCTGGACAGATATCCTAAGAAAAGGAACTTCCGTCCAGTCAATACCACTGATGTACTGCGAGCTTCCAATAATCATTGCCTTAGTTTTATTGATATTAATGACCAGCTTATTTTTGAGGGACCATTCAACAAAACGCTCAATATCTGCACTAATGTTTAGTATCCCTTGTATGAAAAGTTTAGGGAAACATTTAAGCGAAATTTGTGTGTCATCAGCAAACATGTTATGGGAGGAGAGTTTTAAGACAGACGATAAGTCATTAATATATATAAAAAATAATAATGGACTGAGGACAGAACAGAAGAGGTACTCCAGAATTAGTTGGTAACCAAGAGAATTGATACCATATTGGGTCCAACAGCTGCTTGCATCCGATCGGTTAAATATGAGGCAAACCAAGATAATACTGAGTTTGAAAAATTAGCAGCCTTCCTCCTCTATTTCTATATAAGCATACCTCACTTTCCTGCTCCCGACATTCTTCGTTACTAATACGATGGACCTTAGCAAATGGTTCATATTCATTATTATTAAAGTTATTTTCATTAAATAATACGATATAGATACGAGACGGATTTTGCAGTAATTTTCATTATAGATTTCCTAAGTAAAATCTAGACAGAATGGAGATTTTATGGTCGTTTTCCGGTATAGGGCCTTTACGATAAACCGGAATGCCACATCATCCATTAATATTGATTATAATTTCAATTTAAATAATTTTCTTTTTAGTTATTGAACGAAAGTCTATATTATCAAATTGATTATGTTTCGATGCAATATAATCAACTCAAAGTGTTTCCCAAGGTATGTAAAAAGGTCTTAACCCACACAGCACGGGTTGTCCTCAGGCTATCCTTGAATTTCTCCCGAATATTCAAAATCCTTCCATGGATAATAGCAGGATATCCCATGGAAATTCCCGTGGTTCCCAACCAGGATATGGGTGATTTTTCAGGATATCCTCGGGACTTCCTCTTGCTGAGGGAGGGGGGCGGGGCATTACGTTTACATTTCGTTTGGGGTCAATTTGGGGTTTGAAAAACACTGTAATTTCTATCAATCACTACGATTTTTGGACAACGCCCAAAATAAACAAGACAATCGTGGCATTGTGTTCACGTCGCCCTGACTAAACTGTATAATATTACACAACAATTTTACCGCACGTGTTAATATCCGATCAAATCTATCTTTGCATTTACGTTAGTCGGACAATCAAATGTTGAAAGCCCAAAACAAAATGATCAGAGACGAACGTTACACGCACCACACTATACTAGGATTCTCCCATTATAACTTGTAAATCAGCCCGATAATCGCGAATACTCGAAAGGTTGTCTAAGCTCGCGAGTACGGAGTATCATTCGTTTTATAACAATCGCTCGAGTTAAGTGGCCGCTTTTTCCGAATGAGACGTCAAAACGCTGATTTATTTACCGGTCGGAGGATTTATGCCCGAATATATACGCGATATGCAAAGCGGCTAGATATGGAACCGTGGAAAAGCGAAGGGGGGACCATCAAAGTCGGTGGTGGTGCGGAATTACTGCAACCTAGTGGAAGCAATTCTCTTTCTACGGAGAGTCGGGTACTCGGGTAAGGGGATACAATACCTATATAAAGCTTGAATGGTGAAGATGCTCCCAGCAATTCGCTCTCACCTTTCTCATAAGCGCGTGCACACGACGAGTCGTTCCTCCGGAGAATCGCTCCGGATCTAAGGAATCATCGACGTAATCAGAGACCTCGGGCTTCCTGGTCCATTGGCCTTACCTATACACAATCGCTCGTTATATCAATCGGTGAGTTTCAGTGCCATTATCTTTATCATTTAAAAACAAACAAAAAAAAAAGCTCAATTATTTAAAAATGTACGAAATCTTGTAAAGAAAAGTGCAGTGTTAATAACAAAAAAAAAAGTGACGTGGGCCTATAGAGGTTGGTGCGAAATCGACACTGATCGATTGGGGATAGTCCCCGTCCAATCCTGCGTATTGGCACTTGTGTAATGCACATTGACCAACACAGTATTCCGTAAGGTCCATAGTTTTGCAGCGCTGGAAGTGAACCCCGAAAACGCGAAATTGCGGACAATTGGTTTGTCTTAATGCATGGGAATACAGTGGAGATATTGTAAAGATTTGCTCATCGAACGTCAAAAAATGATTTGCTTTCTAAATTTCCACGAGTGTCAAGCTTGCTACTTCGGAGTGACGAGACAAATGATTGACGAGTAAAGTGTCATTTCATTGAGTATAGAGTTGATTTCGAATATTTTCTAAATTTCTTGGTTTGAGAAATTTAAAAAGTCGTCATGGATTTTCTTCAATTTAATATTTATTTGGATGGCGCTGGTAGAAAATAAGATCCTAGTACAACATTAAATGGACATTTTTTCTGGACTCCATTACTTTTAACATAGAGGCCAGAAAAATTGGACAGAAACTGGTGTCATTTTCTACTGTAGGAAAGTGTTTATTACATTTATTTTAAAAATAATAATTACATTTATATTATGTATAATTAAATTAATAATATAATTAATAAATAATTAAATTATACAATATTTGAATATTTAAACGAGTATTATGTAACATTCATAAAATATCTCAATATTCGCATCCCTCTGAATGCGAAATGCATTAAAATGTATGAAAATTAATATGCACGAAAGAAACCAATTACGGGTACATGTGCATTCTTTCTTTTTAAACAAATTAATAAACGGGAAATGCCAACATTATAATCAGAGATTTTACGGTGGAAGTTAGTCACCTCAAACGTGTGAATGATGACGTCTTAGATTTGTATCCGCAGCAATGATTGTTTGGTCCTCTTCACATCGTTATTATTATTAAAATTATAATGAATATCAGATTATATTAATTATTTTATCATGAATTATTATCCCGCAGACTCTATTATAGGCCTCGGCGAGTGAAACTTGAACGTTCGCGAGTTTTCAAGGAAAGAATGTAGTTTTTACTGATAAATTTCAAATTATTCGTTAATTAATTGATTGTATTTATTTTGAGTTTGCGAAAAACGCAAATATGAAAATATTTTACATCAAATCACGAGAGTTATTGCATGCACTGTACGCAACAAAATTACAAAATTAACAAAAAAAAGAAAAAAAAACAAAAACAAAAAAAAAACAAATAGTACGCAATTTGAAAATGTTAAGTTTATTAAATTAGTCGCGTTAAGTGAAATAAGTGTTGCGAAGTAAGTTTGGCTTGCGCCGGGATTGTCTAAACGGAAATTTATTTTCGACGGCTTTACCATTGCCCAAGACTGCAATCCTCTTTAACCTGCACTTAGGCCACGTTTAATTACCGCATTGTCTGTAACTTTAAATCGTTAAACGTGATAATAACGGTTAAATATTGTAATGAACCCGTGCGAGATGTATAACGATTTGCGTCAAAAACAATCTTACTTTATTAAAATTAATATTCGCACAATTAATCATTGCGCGTTCCATCGCTGATGAAAGAGTATAATAAATTGAACGACGATGATAATTATCCTATAATAAATAAAAACATCGATTTGTCGAAAATTGCAAATCGATTCGTGTGTCAAATTGTTACGAGGCATCGTTGTAAAAATGTTCGATACTTTGAAAAACACAAATCTTGATCGAAGTCTTTTGTAACAAATTCTTGTGTAATTTTTTGTAAATTTTTATAAACTTCTTTTGTTAAAATTCATCGTACATTTTTTCTGTCGGCATTTATCGCTCACTGTTTATTTCGTTATTATGTAATAAATATTTGTCAACATTTCGCATCAAGCACTTGTGAATAACTACTTGATCAAATTTTTTACTAATTTATCATTGCTAAATTATAATTATGCTTGATTCGTGAAAGAATCACATTTCTTCGTCGAATTGTTAAAATCATCGTTAAGTTGCAAAACCTAATTTATATAGTCATAATTCATAAAAATGATGTTGTGTAATAACAATTTAACGAATAAAAATTTACATTAATATTATAATTTATTTACACTTATTGAGATCTTTTGTGTCAAATAATATTGCTGTTTTTAATTACTTCTCCAATTTATAGATAATTTTTTTTTAATTCACGTTTCACCTTAAATTATTACATTTTTAATAATTAACGTTATATGCAAGTTAATATAATAAATATGATGAAAATATTGATTGAAATGTATTGAAATATATAAAATGTAAAACAAAAAATGAAGGGATTAACTCTTTAAAGGACTAAATGTACAAATTTTCTTCATGAAGTTTGAAACTATATATATAGTTTAGCATTTAAAGTCTGTGAGAAAAGTTCTACAATAAACATTTTGTATTGGCTAAGAATCACTAACATGATTTTTATTTTGTTTCATTTTCAATTTATTAAATTTATTACGGATAAGACAATGGCATTAGAATATCCCTAAAAGTCATAAATATCGCGTCAAAAATGAACGTGCTATCAGATAGGAGTATTCAGCAAAAAAATTTCAAAATGGCGATAATGGTGAATTTATATTCGTAATATCATACAGCCAAGCTTACAAAATCACAAAACTTAACGGATTTTTAAAAACCTTAATATTCATGGTTTTTGGAGTTCGCTCATCGCGAATGTGACGTGAGTTTTTAAAAGTGGCGGATCCAATATGCAGTTGACGAATTGATTAACAACGTATTCACTCGACTACTACGGCTTTCTGGTGCCATATTTGATCCACCATTTTGAATTTTTAAAAACCTACTCCAGACTAAGTTTTACAAAAATCTATCGAGGTTTCTGACGTTGTACGTGCGTCAACAATATTGCAAATAAAAATGCACTTTTATCGCCATTTTGGAAATTCATTTTTCACGCGATATTTATGACTTTTAAATTTTATTCTATTACTAATGCTAGTAACTCCAATAAAATTCTATAAGTTGACAATACAAGAAAAAAAAATCAGTTTTTCTTCTAATCAAGTATCATTTTTTTTACATGGTAATTAAAAATGTTGTCATGCATCATTAAAATGAGCGATTCTTGGCCAATAATAAATGGCTATTGCAGAATTTGTCTCATGGACGTCAAATGCTAAAATACAGTGTCAAACTTCATACAGAAAATTTGGTCCTGAAAAATTGTAATTTGTCAATAGTAGCCTAATTATGTGTTATTTAATTTAATCATATTGCGTAAAATGATTTAAGATGATCAATGCCGAATGTCGTGTAATTCTATTACCCAATACCAATTATACTTTTTCAAATAAAAGTCAACTTCATCTCGCTCCAAATTTTTTAGTCTGAACTTTACAATAGTACACTCTTCTAGTGGTGAATTTAGGGAAAATACAAATCAAAATTAAAATTATTTAAAAGGTCAGGAATGAACTTTGTATCAATACGACGACGCACAATAATAATTCAAGTACAAGTTGTCTCGATAAACTACCATAAAACAGAATTAGCGTCAATCTTATTAACTTGCGATTCACGATTAAAAAAAAAAAAAAAAAAAAAACGAATGCAGAGACACAAAATCGGATTGATGTTTACTGAGGATTGATGAATATTTGACCAATAATTTACACTATTACGAGTGATTTAGAAGAGAAATGTAAAAGTGAAAATCTTACGTGTCAATTCGCCCCGTCCGCTCCGAAGCCCGCTTTACATTTCACCTTTCGATTTTTTTGCAATTTTCGAGAACTCGTCGCTATTATACTTTCTCGCAAATGCTGTCACTTTTTTTTCAAAATATATAAATTTTATGTTGAACGTTACACGAGTCTTGTAATAACAGTAATTTATTCGACGAAGGGAAATAGTTTCGATTTGTTTAAAAGAAAATTGTTGGTTAAATTTTTGGTCTACCTATATTTAACGTGTAAACTCTCTTAATTCCTTGGGGCGAAAATTACATCACTTTACTTGGACCAGTAAAACAATCACAGATTGATGAATTTCCTCTTGTGACAATTGATGGAATTTCACGGTACGACACCCAGTGGAATGATTTTTTTTTAATTTTATAAAACAACCAACAAAAAAAAAAAAAAAAAATACAAAAAATTTCAAAAGTAAAAATTTATACATTTAAAACTTTTAAACAAAAAAAAAAAAAAAAATACAAATAACAACAAATTCTTAGAATTCATCAAAGAATATACTTGACACTTTTTTAGAAATTCTCAAAATGGCGGTTCTCAAAGGCGTTCGAAACGAAAATTAAAAAATTTTTTTTTCTGTTTAAAAGAAAAACGTATAGAGTAAAGTGTTCGTGAGCAATACACTGCAATTTTTCTAGATCATTTTACTGACATTTTACAATAAGCATTTATTAAAATTTTAATTTTTTAAACATTTACGAAACATTCTAAAAAAAAATCAAGTATAATTTTTGATGAATTCTAACACTGTTTTGTTCTTTGTATTTTTTTTTTTTTTTTCAAAAGTTTTATATGTATAAAACAAAATTAAACTGGATGACAATTCATTGATAATTGACGATATTTTGGACTATAATATTTACATAATTAAAGACTTCTGAAATTCACCATAATAAATTTCAAATCGCTCATAAATAATTTCCAAAAAAAACAACAATATCATGCGCTATAAAACTTTTTCAATCAAAAATGGAATCGTGCATGGAAAACACGACTCGAACATTACATTTTCGAACGGAACAATTATTAATCAGAACGATTCTCGTATACAGCGAAGAAATGCAGTGATAAATAATCCCTATTTCGTTTACTGCTTCCTAGATCGTGATTAAGCTTTTAAGCGGGGGGTCTTCTATAGTTGAAATTGCAACGATCGTGAATCGGCGTTGAAAAAGAATTAAAGATCTGCAAACTGATTTCCGCGCGTTTATATATATATACACATCTCAGACTCATCAGTGATGAGAAAGTGATGTGCTATATATATATATATATATATATATATATGATCCGCTGATATGTACCAGACCACGTAAACATAAAATACGTACATTATGTACATAACAATACACTCACATTTCTTCCACATAATTACTTACATAAATAATTTCACCTATGGCACAGACGAAAAACTGAAGGCGGAACATTTATAATGAGAAAATTTGACGTAACGCGCGTAATTCGGGTCGCATGACCTCCCCATGTGTTTTAATGGTTTTAATGCGGATATATAGGTTCGCATTTCATCTGATCGAAGCACATATATATCTGTAATTCTGTATATATGCACATGTCGTAAATAAAATATCGGATTCACTTTCTCAGCATCTCTGATGTCGCCGAATCGCTGTCTTTATATTAAAATGAAACTCCCACGCGTTTTGCACTGGAGGTCTTTATTTATTGTCTCATATACGAAGAATTCTCTTCATTTTTCTAAAACTATACGGGACACTATAAATCTCAGGAGTTTTATATATATATTTAACCGGAGCGAAAAACTCGGTATTTTTAAAAAATATACATAATTGTAAATTACAATAAAATGGCGGATTTTATCGCGTTAATTCATTAACGACGAAAAACTCCGATATTTTAATTCATTATTTCAAGCCTTATTTCGAAAGAATTTCGAAAAGCTTTTGTTCTTTTAAATGTTGAATTGAAAAATCAGATATCTAACGATTTTTCTCATGAAAAGTATAGCATCGATTACGTTTTTAACAATTTATATTGTTGTTTTATGATCACAAACGATCACTTACTCTTTTACTGACCAGTCGTTAGACGAATATACTGACGATTAATTTGCACGAAAAACAGCAAATAAAAGATAACGTTAGATTATTCAACGTTAGATGCATCTCTGGAGAAAATTTATGCAAGTATTCTGTTGTTTGTCAGGGGGGTCCGAAGGGGAGGGGGTGGGGAGAGGTGCCAGCATGCTCGCGTATATACTGCGGAGATAAAGATCGGACAATTGCAACTTCCACGGTACTTTACAACTCGTGTCTACAGTGTCTTCTTGTTTGTATTTCTACATTATTTCGTTTGTCTATTTTCGAAATTTCAGGGAATAACATTTCAGCCGCTGGTTCGTGAAAACTCAATCTTTCTCACTGTCGAAAGAAGTGAAATTTTATAAAGTACATCACTTATTGTACAATTATATTATTGATTCACTCTTTCAAGAAGATAAGGTTTTTAGAAAGAGAGAGAGAGAGAGAGAGAGAGAGAGAGAGAAGAAAATTAGTTTCGTCGTTTAGACATTTTAAATAAATTTCGTACGTTCCGAAAAGTATAAAATTCCTTCATAATAAAAGGATATCGATTTGTAAATGATAATATGAATATGAAATTTGAAGTGCATTTTCAGATATGATATATACGCCACATTTCTTGGAGTGAAAAATTGCACACTACTTCGGAAAGAGTTCATCATTTTGGTAGGAATTAAATTTAATCGTACCTTCGGGTATGTCTCGATTAGAGAGACGAAATGCCTTATTGACGGTAAGACCGGTGAAGTTGTGAACTCTCGGGATATCTTCCTGATGCGTTCCTCCAACGAAAATGTCAAAAAACAGATTTTTGTGTCGAGATGTTTGAGGTGCACCTCAAACTCCAGGTTTGTCATCCGTTTTAAAAAAGCACCTTTTTTCCGGGATGTATTTGCTTATTTCCCTTCTCGTAATCCGCCGACCAGATGTCGGAAAAAATTGATTCATGAGATTTAGAGTTTTCTCCGTCTTGTATTTATACAAATGCCCCTCCAACGTGTAGCCGTAGGGAGGAAAGCGCACGTGTCTGTCTGTATGTCTGAGACATATGTATAGCCACCTATACGTAATAGTTTATAATATAAAATTGAAACACTTGAAATTGTTAAAATTGAAATATATATATATATATATATGTGTATATACTCAGCAAACACAACAAGTAACAATTATGTCACAAATATAGAATGGCTATATTTCTGACATAAATGTTACATTAATATTACACAATCACGAATAGTAAATTTTGGTAGAATAGTAGAAAAAATTATTAGTTTCTAGTAATAAGAATCCTAACTATGAGTGCAAAATAGTGAAAATTACAATGTAAACTTAGAAAAGTCTTATTAGATGGACATTTTCGTAAACACGCATAGTAAACATTTCTTCTTGGAAAGTAACATATTAGCAACTTCTGCTGTATAAAAAATTAAACAAAAATTCATAGTAATTTTTCATATCAGTGCCTCCTCATTTTTAATAATTTATTCGCATAAGTTGAAATTTACTCGTGTTTTCACGGCACGCTAACACATTTGACGATATTTAATCCTTAATAAAATAAATTAAATTCCGAAGAAAGCGCCAACAGAAGTGCCGATATATCTTGGTTACTCGCAAGATGTATCAGTAGCACTGGCATTCACGTGAGTCACGTACGTCAAATATAAATTACTGTATATATATATATATATGTATATATACAAGGAAGCAAGAGCCCATAGCCATCGCTTGCAATCGTGACCATATTTGCGCCCTGCTCGTATAAAACTAATAGCTATAAAACCAATGGCTGTATATTGATATCCAATCAAAATTACTTTATGTAATGAATGTCAACGTGATTGAAAAAGATATATATATATAGAGAGTGAGGATGTCCCATAACTGGCTGATAATATTTCACGCGATTATACTTTACATAATTTCATCCGATATTCTCATATATACGAGCTACGATTTTCGAGTTGTTGGCGATTTCATCCTGAAATGGCATTTCTTTTGACTTCAACTTATACATCAATTTGGTGTCAACTACTGCTGTAAAAAAAAACATACAGGCAAAAAAAAACAATGAAAAACATTAAAAAAAAAACATAAAATACAAAAATAAAACATAAAACATGGAAAAACAAAAAACAAAAACAAATTTCAACTATTTATTAAGCCATTTATTTTCACCCTCTAGGGGTTGCCAAACGATCCAGAATATATTTTGTGAAAAATCGTGTCTGGAATTGAAAAATGTTATTTATGGAATTGAAAATAACTAGAAATGTTGTATTTCACAGTTCAATAATATAATTTAAAAAGCCTGATGAAAAGGGGGATGAAAACGGGCTGGAAAGTGCGTATATCGGCGAGTATATATTTTGAACCTCCAGAGGGTAAAAGTAAATTCACTAAATGCAGTCTGTCTCTACTAATGTTATTAATTGGATCTCAACCGTACTATATTTGAGTTCATTCTTTGCAAACATTGAAGGTAACGGTTATACATCAAATTTCCATAAATGTCTCTTGGTACGTAATTGTTACATATAATTGTCAAAATAGTGTTTGATGGTATTTATCTAAATTTGAAGTCGTATTTTATATCGGAAGTGGCTCATTATATCATTACTCATTGTATCATTACTGAAAAATTTCCATCCCGTATTTTTTCTTACGGTAGTATATAGCCGACAAATAATTGCCATTTTTTAAATTTAATGGGTTAAACTCGAAATATTTGTTTTACTCGTAAAACAAAGCATTGTATTTTCAATGTATAACAAATGTATCGAATCCCAGATCTCCAAAATTATTCCTTATGCGGGAAAATGTCATACGACAAAAATAATTTCATACATATAGATATAAAAAAAATAACGTGTACCTTTATATGGGGAAATTATTTTTCTTTGTCCTCATTTTCCGTAAAAATTTATAAATTCCAATGCATATGACCGAAGTTAATTTTCATTATTTTTACCCCTTAAATTGACTAATTTTAATGGTCATTTTTGAAATCAGAAAATCAAAAAAGTATAAGAATTCACATATATTTAAAGATAAAAAAAAAAGAATTGAACTAAATCTTTTATAGATGAAAAAAATCCAGGGTAATTGAACGTCAGCAATTGCTCAGTAATCAGATAGTATTCACCGAATCGAATTTCGTTACGGAACTTTTTCGCTAAAAGTTATGTCAAGAATCTCTCTGCAATATTACCCGCCAGTTACGGGACACCCGATGCGTACATCAGTTTTAACTTTGTATCATTAATTAAATATGTAAAAAACAAAAATAATAAATATAATTATGCCATAATAATTGAAAGAGTTGCAGTTTTGTTGTTATCAGATTATTTGTTTACAGAGAATTGCATACAGATACCAAATAATCCATTAGCGACAATTCAAAAAATAGGCCCTCAGCTTAGTTACAAACTGACATTCAAATTTTAATATATAATAAGACAATGATAAAAAATATAATTCATCTGGCGTTTCTTATAAAAAATCATATAAAAAATCATGTGTTGTTTAAAAGAGCGATGACAAAAAGGTGGGAGGTAAAATGGGAAGTAGAGATGAAGTTGAAGAGGATACCCAGGTAAAAATTTAATCTTGGAAAAAGCTGGGCCCAGGATATTTTTCCCTAAATATATCTAGGATCTGGCCTGGAAGATTACCTAGCGCCTATACGTGATTGGGGA
>JAPYZR010003457.1:0-10886 GCA_030522945.1 Trichopria nigra
CTGTTTCCCACCTCTGTGCCGAGCTAACATCCATAATTTAACAATTTTTGCAAATTTTACCTTCATTCGACCTTGCCATGACTTTGTTGAAAATATCGTGTAAATATCGTTTTGAACGTAAAATATTCCGCTTTTTCCAAATCCGGGATAAAAAATAGGGGTTCAAAAATCACTCTGACCTTGAAATAACCTTGAAAATCGAGTTTAAGGTCAAGATTGTTGGTACCATTGGATGGCCCCCTCTAAGCCCTTCAACTTTTGTAGCGGTTATTTTTTAATATCATTCATTTTTACAGAGGTATCTGCGTGGTCGGATTAAAATGAAACACCCTGTATATGGTTGGAAAGATCTTTTAAAATGAAACGTTATTGCCGAATGTATAATAATTTTTTAATGATTATAAACAATGAAATTATTAAAAAATGATTGGTCCAAAAGTTTAGGAGTTATATAGGCATTTGAAAAGAAATGTGATTGTCGTAGGAAATGATTAAATATATAACCCATATAAATGACAGGAAAAGGTTGCAATATAAAGTTCCCTTTCTCAATGTTTAGATGAAATTTTATATCATATTTTAAAGGTCATATAAAGAAATAAAGATTGGCCAAAGATTATTACGAATCCCAAAAAAGAAATGAAAATTGTACAAAAATGACTACGAATAAAAAAAAAGTAAATGGTCCAACCTATACACTACCCACAATGGCCCAACTCCATTACTTTCGTGCGTGGTTTAGCATCCTATCACTCAGACAATAAACATGATACAAGCATCAAATAAAACTTAAAATTTTGAATGTAGACTTTAACGAAGAAATTCAGCCGATTTACTTTGTTGTTTGCATCTTATTTTTTAATTTAATTTACTTTTTCGAGAATTTGGAATTAGTTTTCTATTCACATTTCAGTACTCAGTTACATGAGACATTTATAGTGCTCGCGCATTTCATTCGTTACAGTTTGCTGACATCGGTAACCAGTATTTGTATGCAAAGCCAGATGGCGCTAATGTATAATAAAGCGGAATAATCGCGGTGGTCCTACCATGACGTTTGCCCGCAACCATGACGACCCTCTCCTATAACTTACATTAATTGACTAGATTTGATAAACATCGATAAACACCCTTGACGACAATAGACAAGATTAGCAACAATATGTACAAATACACAGTAATCGATAAGAATAGATGAAAAAAAAAATCGACAGAAATTCATAAGAGTTCACTCAGAAAAGTGGATTCTATAAGGTATATTAAGAATTACTATTTGAAATGACAATTTGCTATATTCACCATCTGAAATGTTGTCAATAGCGATGACAAATGTCTTTAATGTCACGCACACGAAACATTGTGCCATTGGAAGTTGACAAGAACGAAATCAACACATAAAATTAGTATATATAATCGAGGGAAAGTTTTACTTTTTCCACAGTATTCGCAATAAATGGTGGATAATAATTCAAAGCAACAAGAACTCTAGAATTTCTCATCGTATTTCTCGACCAACGATTTGTTTGATTCGGAAGACCGCCAACGACCGTATTCTTGAACATGATAGGGTATAATGCAAATAAACGGTAATCGCTGGGAGGAGGAGGTTCATCTGATTTTATTGTCAGTGTCGACGAGATAGATAAAATTTAAAACGCAACATGAGGAATCCGGCAACTATCCATGTAAGGAGAGACCTGGAGTGTGCGAGTGAGAACAATTTTATAAGAAATTTTATGAAAAATGAAGGGTTACTCTCCAGATTGCATGTACAACGCAGATGAAACAGGACTTCATTTGGAAGTATCTTCTTGAAAAGACCTATATGTTTTAAGAAAAATGGCAAAGTAGAGAATATTACTATTATGGTTGAGGCAAACGCCACCGAAACGCATAAAATTCCATTTCAAAAACTCTTTCTGTTTTTGAAATGATTCTACCAGAATTGCCATCATATTTCATACATTTAACCCATCCTTACTATACTACGAATCGTATTTCACACGCACACATACATTTATAATATTTTTTTATTATTATTATTATTATTATTATTTTCATGAAGATAATGAGATAAAGAGAAGTGCAAATGATTTTTGAAATGATTTTAAAGTGATAAAAAAAATTGGTTTCGTTGTCAATTATTCCATCTATATAGTTACGGACCTGGGCCAATATGAGCGAAAGCTGCTCGTTTATTGGGAAACCCGCAGACGGGCATATATATATGTATGTATATCGACATGTGTATATAGTGGTGGTTAAGCGTATACAGGTATCACAGTGCATATTCCTCTCGAGACGCTCGAATGCCACTTTGATAAAGGAGCACGCCTTCCTCTCGAGTGTCGAGAATCCCTCTCCTCTGTTCCTCCTCGCATCTCTTTCCTTATTTCGAAAAAGTTGTCAGCTTTTACCACAGTCCCTAAACCCGCTTTCAAAATTAAGTAGAGGTACATCGTATATATATTTAGTCGCTTTTGTACCTTCAGCTATGCTGTGTTCTCTGCCTCGACCTACTAATTGGAACGAAACGTAAAAAAGCTGTACCTATAGAGAAAGAGACGATCTCCTTTTCGTCACTTTACATATATTTTCGAGGGGGAATTCATTAATGTTATCCCTATATATATATGTGTGTGTGTGTATATGTAAGACTTATTGAAAGACGTGTTGGAATATAAAAAAGTTGAAACATTCTCTCAACATGTGTAGAGTTTATATATGTGGAAACATATTTGAAAACAAATAAGTCTTTAAATCTTTTATCTGTATTATTCGGTTACAGTTTAATCGCGATTATATTCAGATATTTTAGGTTTACATTTTGTTCGGGGACAAATAATTCGAGTCTTTAAATTTTAATTTGTCCTTACTTTAATTACGAAGCCGAATTTATATGAAATAAATTCTACGTAACGTAATTAAACGGCCGTTTTCTCGGTTTGAGAGGGTTGGCCTTATTTTTTATTTTGTGATAATTGTAGGATTTTTAATTAAATTGTACACACGATTTCATATCTTTTCAAACACGTTCGTCATATACGCATCGTTCTAACAATAAATCGGTAAACAATATCGTCAATAATATTTGAATCCAAACACATTTTGTTTATCTGGCAGGGAATAATTTTTTTCTGTGCAGAATTGGGTATCTCCTTTTAAAAATTTTCGGTTTTACCTGTATCATGTAGATATTTTTTATATATTACTCTAACAAAATCGCATCCAATTTTAAAAGAACGAGATTTTACAATACTATAGACTTTTCACTCCAAGCATATTAGGAAAATAGTTTTTTTATTACTGCTTTTTCAAATTAAACTCCTATTTTCCTAAACTAAATAGACCAAATAAAAAAAAATAACAATGATTTTTATTAAGTTTTTTATTAAGAATTGGGCATAAAGACGGCCGGCATTTTTAAATGTGTGACTTTTAATTTGACAAAAAAAAAAAAAAACAAACAAAAATATGGCGAACCAATGACATGGGAAATTTTATTTTATTTCATTAATAACCATGAAAATAAAAATAAAAAGCGAAATGTATATGGATTATATTTTTTCATGTGTATTCTGATGATAATGAAATATGTAATAAAAAAAAAAATATATAAATATGTAATTTCATATATGATATATATAAACATGTCATACATGAACATGAATCCTCTCATCAAACGACATATCCTTTCAGCCTTGAATGCTTCCGGTAATCGCCTTTGTTAAAATTTGTTCTCGAGAGACCTATAATACAATTCCTGCTCTTTTTATCAAAAAAAGAATAACAATATTGTTATTAAAATCGAGCAAATACATTGTATAAATCCATTCATTAGCATTCAGTGAAATAATAATGAGATTTTACGTGTCCTTGTGAGTAAATTCAAATTTTTTCAAAATTGGAGGAATTAAGAAGACAAAAATAAAACGGCTTAAATGAATGCCCAATGTCATGACTTGAAATTATACATTAATTTATCACAAACGTATTTTTTAGTCGATCGCGTATATATAGTACCTGATTTTTCACGAGGACACGTTTTTATTGGTTTCGTCGCTATCAAAGTGTGCGCCCGCATATTGCGGTTTTATTTTGCATACAGAATTAATTTTTTCTCTTATTATATATATATATATATATATATAAAACATCAGCCGTTTCGCATATTGAAATGATTGTCAAGGATTATTTCGTTCTTTGTCGTTTTATTGATTATATAATGCGCGGGATTAAAAATAATTTGATGTCGGTGAAAATCGTGATGAAGTTTCAGTACTAACGCGAAGTAGGAATATTGTCGAAAGGTACGTGATTTTTTATGAAATTCAACCGTTCATTCGTGACTTTTATGCGATTTCCTTCGATATTTCGTTGTAAAAGGAGGCGAGACAAACGATATTGGTCACTCATCAATCTCTCGTTTATTTCCGTTAGCCGTCGACGGGCACGGGAACGAATCGGGGAAGGTTCACTCCTTCAATTACGTCGACACTTTTTTAAAATTGGGAAAAAGTAAAAAATAAAGAGAGAGAGAGAGGGAGAGAGAGAGACGAAAGCTCCGGACGATCGATAAAGCGTTACATAATCCGTATATCAGTAGTATTCGAAACGTTCCAGATTCAACCTGACCTCCAGTTAAATTTGTACCGCCAAACGGCGAACGGCGAAATATATACCAGCGGTATACAGAAAGAGGACGAAGACGGAGCTGAAATTGAAAAAGGGAAAAAAGATAAGCGACGAGCCCCAAGGAGGAAGGGCAGGAGAGCAAAAATGAAAAGCCGTTCTAGATTTCAGGTGGTATTCCAGCGACATAATTGCTCGAATCAAAGCGCGCCTCTTCGAGTGTCGGCTGCAATTTCTGTTTCGTCTCGTCGTTGCCAGACTTTGCCAACCTGTTCCGCATTTCCTTCCTGTCTCTCCATTCAACTCCTTGACGACTTTCGCCGTTTCCGTTGATAATTTTTCCGAGTTTTATTCTGTTTGTATTTATAGCCGTGGAAACGTAGAACTTGGACGCCGATGTCGCGACAGATTCTTATAATTGCAGATTTTTCTCTGTGTTATATCGAGAAATTCACGAATAAAATTATTGCTCCGCTAAACATATTCTAGTTTCAGAAACGTTTCATTGCATCCGTGTAACGTTCCAGTTTTTGTCTCATAAACATTTCTGTAACATTCTGGAAACCGTGAATGTCCTACCTTAAAAACATTACAATGAAACGTTGCACTTGAAAAGTGGTATATATATATATTTTTTTTTTTTTCTTTTATTTTTATGTCCGCAATAAAACGTGAAATCATGTTTTGAATATTACACAAGTTGCACCCTTATAATCTTCAATAATGGAATTCTTCGTTAGGAAGATCTGTACTGGCTAAATTTTGTACATGCTAAATTTTGTACAGGTAATGTATAAATGCTACTGTGTCACTTTTAAGAAACATTTTCCAACGTTTAATATTTTAGGTACTGATAAAGTAATATAAAAACAAAAATATCAGGTTCAAAATGGCTGTACGAAAACGGCCCATCGAGAATTTCCGATATCATTGATTTGCAAGAAAAAGTAATATCGAGATAGATTCTAAGATCAATATATGAAGTTGTAGTGAAATTTTTCTCAGGATTACATTATGTCTTATATTTTAGGAACTTTTTAGCAAGTAAGTTGATACAAAAATGTATAACCCACACTACGTCTTCAGATTATTTAAAATTTAAATGCACTTGTACGTCTATTGTTTCCAACGCTTCCAGATTTGAATTCAGCATTTTAGGTCGGTCCTATATATAGTCCGCGTTCCAGACGTATTGTATTCCACTGAGCTTGAAGTTCGGTCGACGAGTCGAGTGGTCTAAACTATGCGGTTATACACTTCGGAAGATATTGGAAACAGTCAAGGAAAGTGCCAAAGTATTGAATTTTTTTTATGAAAATCGCTTTAATTTCAAGTTCCCGACCGTATAGGTAGTGCCAGATTTCTCCAGCAACATTCTGCTCTCTAAATTTTGTTTCAATGTAACATGCTTCTTCTTTAATATAAAAGAAAATATAATATATTTAGTGAATATTTTGTTTGCACCTACATTCGATCTCTTTTAAAATGGAGTATATCACAATGAGCAAATATATATATATATGTGTGTGTGTGTGTGTGTATATTGCATATAAGTTAAGTATCAGTACTGTATCATTGACTTCAGAATAGAATCTCACTTTATGTATTTCATCGTGAAAAAATGAATCACAACAAATGACTACGATGTTCAGAAATGTTAGAAACGTAAATATCATATAATTTGTCACAAATAATAACTGTAATGTCAAGAATGTCAGAAATTATAGAAACGTCAGAAATGTAAAAAATATCGGTAATGTGTAAAGTGTCATAAGTGATAGAAATATCACAAATATCGGGACGGTCAAAATTTACAAAAATGTAAAAACGACCAAAACGTCATAAACACCAGAAAAAACATCAGAAACCACAAAATCGACCGTCACAATTGTTATAATCTTGAAAATTGTTATAAACATCGAAAATTCCAGAAACGTAAAAAATGTAAAATGGTGATAATGATAAAATTGGCAAAAATCTTGAAACTTAAAAAAGTCAGAAATGTATAAAAATGTCACAAATGTCGAAAATGTCGTTAATGACGGTAACTTCGGAAATGACGGAAATGACAGAAATGTCAGTATTCAAAGAAACATCAGATACATTTCAATGTGAGAAACGTCAGCAATGTCAGATGTGTCGGAACTGTCAAAATTGTTATATATAAATGTAAAAAATTCAGAGATATCAAAAATTAATAACGATCAAATTGTCAGCGATTTGTTAAATTATAGATGTCAAATATAGCGTTCTATTTCCGAATTTCAAAAAATATTTATGAATCCGACGTCAGGTATGTGATACCGAAGTCATTCTCAATTTATTTAAAAATGAATCATTTTGTCCTATAACTTTTTGCACCTTTTAGCGCTCTAATGATTAAAAGGCTGGGATTTTCAATGACTATACTTTACTTTTCAAATTTTAACAAAACTCAAAAACACAATACGACGAAATTTTTGTAAGCGATACTTTTTTAGAAAATGATCATATAATGTTGATTTCCTGCATCAATACTATTAATTATAATTCCTGCTTTGCAACCATTCCTCGCGATTTTAAATTCATTTTAATTGGACTCGGGAAACATAAGCCCGATAATTGTTAAGGATTTTCTAATTCCGTACTTATTTCTGAATGTAAATGAACTTGAATGT
Source organism: Trichopria nigra (assembly GCA_030522945.1). Lineage (NCBI taxonomy): Eukaryota > Metazoa > Arthropoda > Insecta > Hymenoptera > Diapriidae > Trichopria > Trichopria nigra. Next base: position 7,290 of record JAPYZR010003457.1, read on the forward strand.
ACAACTTTTATTCGTCGTCGGCAGGTGCAGTGAGAGCGGCGCCGCGTAAAAATTACGATTTTTGTTCCTGGTTTGATTTTCATAAAGTCGGCCAATGAGCGTCGCCGTAACGCGCGTTAACGAGTAGTCGTCTACTCACTCTAATGCGAAATCAATAACTAATTATCTTTCGTCAACCCTCCTCCGCGCCCTTGCAATTCGCCCTTACACCCCCCCCCCCCTTCCCCAGCCAAGTACTTGCGATCGTCTATTAAAAATTCACCTTTATGCCATTTATACTAATCGACGGAATACCCTCGCTCCTACCTCAAAGGTTGAATTATAGATAACAATAGTGGTATTTTGGAGGTAACTTCATTCAAGCCAGTATTTCATATTTATTGAAATTATTTATTTATTTATTTATTAAGTTTACTAAAATTATTTTGTCAAGATGTCAAGATGCATAATGATCGAGCTTGTTTAATTGATCAATATTATTAATTATAATCTCGTGGAATCTGATATGTCCTTCAGCGTAACGCTTAGCATATTATAAGAAAATTTATATTTTTTATATTAGGAAATTTGTGATTCCCGAATATTCATGGTGAGGTCTTCTCTTCTGGAATCTTCGAATGATGTTGATAATGCTCAGGATACATGCCTTTTTCTTGTTTAAATATATAGTTCAATACTGCACACAAACAATCAATTTGAAACAATTCAAAATAATCTTGTAGTTTGACAGCATAATTTTGGTTTTTATCATAAAAGTTATTATTATATATTAAAAATGGTTAATTTCACTTGAATTTTTGAAATATAAAATATATATACGTGAGTGGAAGCTTTACTTAGATTTCAACGAAAATTGGTGGAAGTGGCTGTAAATAGGATTTTGAGGTTGCTGAATTCGTATCTGGTGTCAGATATCCGAAATTTATGATGGCGGATCCAATATGACGGCCAAAAATTAAAAAGAATTAAACGTTTCGAACTTTAAGTATATTTTTAGGGGCCGCTGTATCCAAAGCTGCCATTGAATTTTTAAAATTTTGAATGGAGGATCCAATAGGGTCATTGTTTAAAAAAATGTTGTTACAAATGTTCAGAAGAGTTGCATCGAGTTCTCTATATTCCTGAAAATGTTGACCGTCGTATTGGATGCGCCATCTTGAATTTGAACAATCCGACACCAACTTTAAATTCAGCGACCCCAAAAACTTATTACGGAGAGCCACGTTTACGAATTTTCGATGGATACTGACTGAAGCGTCCACTTCCCTACATGTTTTCACAATGATCGAGTGTACTGTCAAATTACATGACTTTGTGCAGTTTTCTCGCGATTTCAATGTGAAAAAAATTAAGAAACACATTTTTTTTTTAATTTATATGTTTTTGACATAAAAACCGCCATATGTATTTTTCTATCAGTGATATTTCAATGTTGAGCTTCAATTCTGGAAGAAAATATCCAAAAATAGTATAAAACAAAAATTCCTACTCTTTAATTATATATATATATAATAATGAGCCTCGAAATATAAAATTCAAAATCGTCAATTTGATAATATGGTGCTCAAATATTTAAAAAATGCGAATGACTAAAGACCTTCCGGATACAAATTTCACATTAAATAACTAGAAATGCATCATAATCACTATTGACAAATCGGAAATTATCAAAATTTAACGGTCACATAGAGAATGCGAGTTTCAATTTTACATTCTCAATATCGAATTTGCATCCAGCAACCAAATGATGCCCTTAATATAAAATTTTAACAAATTTAACAGTTATTTTTTGAATAATATTAGCCGCTATTAATTAGTCTTTCTTGGATTTATAATATTTAGTTAAAAATTTCCTATCTAAACCTTTTTATTTTTATTTTGTAGTTGAATTTTATAATTAGTTTGCGGTCATGAAATTCATAATCATCAATACGAAATAATCCTCAAAACAATTCAAGTAAGTAAGGTTATATTTTTGTAACGAGTATTATATTAGAGATATTGAGTGCTCAATCGTTTAATTTTTCGTTCATGAAACGATCAGTTTTTATTTAACGCATAAAAGTTTTTGTTACTCTTCATTTATATTCACCTTTATCTTCACGGTAAAATGCCATAGTTTTCAGTCTATAAATACGTATATTTTAATGCAAATTTCATGTCATGAAATTTGAATTACAATAAATCAATATTTTTGGAGTAGGTTGCAAATATAAGAATTAATTCACAATATTGATGCTAAATATCTTCGGGGCTGGACTTTATTTGCAAAATATTGGTGAAACTTTCTCTGTAACGAAATAATTAAATGCATGTTTGCAATTTAAATATGAAGTAATTAAAAAAAGTTATAAAAAATGTATTTTTATTTTCTTTTTAATACAAGAAAATTTAAAAAAAATGACCTAATTTATATAATATTGTTGCTCTTAATTCTATCAAAGTTATAAATCATGTAATTTAATAAAAAATTTAAATTAACTTTGAATCGTTTATGTGATAATTTATTAGGAAAACAGTAACAATATTCAATCTTTCAGTTTTTTTTTTCAAGCTTGAATTCAAGTATGAATTGTCCGCTGAAAATAAAAAACTTAATATTGATTTTAGATTGAGAAAGCATAATGTCGTAAAAAAGTAGTGATCGTCGTTTCAGTTTGACTTCGACTAATCGATATTTCTTGGTGTCATTGTATATGACACAGTCACATTCTAGCTTTTCATCTACAATATTTTACTCCGCATTAAAAAAGTTCTACTCTGTAAATTTCATTGAGTAAAAATTGTTTCTTTAAAAAAGTGAATTTTATAATAGTGGCTCGATTTTCACTCTATGACATTTGAAGAGCTCTTACCAGTGGTAATTTATTTTTCGTAAGTGAATATTTAATTTAATAATAAATAATGAATTTGAATAAAGTTCAATACTCTACTTTTCGAAATTTTAAAAAGTTCTCCTTTGTACTGGTTAAAAAAAAAGTGTTTTATAGAATGTGAAAGAACAATACTATTTTTTATGTACATACAATGAAAGTAAATAACGCACGATCGAGATAATAAGATAATGCTTAAAGAGTGTCTAACTCGTGTTCGTTTAATGAAACTTCTTTACTAATGTATGAATAAGTATATTACGACTGTATAATCAACGTGTAATCCTACCTACTTCTTTAGTGAAATTCAGCTTAAAAAATTAAAGTAATAATTCTAATCTTTTAATCCCGGAAACTGTAAATTTACAAATATAACGCTTGTAAATTGATCAAATTTTGTTCATTTGTATAAAATAATAACGTTGCAATTTAAATGGATTTTTAAACCGGTTAAGTGATACGCTGAAAAAAAACTTCCAAAAAACTTCCAGTATACATGTTCATTAATCCTTCATACTGTATATCTACATATATATAATATATAAATATACTCTATTGAGAAAATTGATGTACAGTGCATTAAATTTTATGACATTTTTAACAGCATACATGTACATCTTGAATAACCCGGGAAAAAATGGATTAGATATAATTATATCTGGATCATGTATGATTATATCTGGATCATATATGATTATATCTGGATCATATATGTTCCAGATAT
>JAPYZR010003458.1:0-27313 GCA_030522945.1 Trichopria nigra
CATATCTGGAACATATATGAGCCAGATATAACCATATATGATCCAGATATAACCATATGTGATTCAGATATAATTATATCTGAATTCATTTTTTCCCGGGAACTTTTATATTTTACGACGAATTTGCCTGGAACTTGGTATCTTACTGTTTTTTGGGTCGCTGAACCAGAATCCAATGTCAAAATTGCAAAATACAAAATGGCGAAAATAATACAGCTACTGACATGGCGTCTCAAAATTTACATCTTACAAAAACTTTCGTATTTCTCAATAAATTTTTACGAAACTTGTTCTTGTTGTTTTTTTTTTGTCGCTGAATTCGCGAATCTGAAGTAAAAATCCCAAATTCAAACTGGCGGATGTTACATGGCGGTTGCACCTTGAAATTAAATCTATGACATAACAAAAATAACTAAAAAAAATTTATTACTCACTTTTGAAAACCAATAAAACTAAAATTTCCAAAGTAAACACTGAGTTAAAAAACGAAATAAGCAACTAAAAAATAATCTCAGCAAAAAATTATTAATCGCTTTAAAAAATGAATTAAATTTTCATCCTCAAACCTTATTTTGAACTTTATAGTCAAGTAAGGTTCAAATGTAAAAAATAAGTTTGAGAATGAATTCAGGACCCGAAAAATATCGCAATTTCATCAATTGACATTAATTCAATGAAATACTGAAGTATAAATATTTCTTCGAATAATGCATACATATATATATATATATATATATATATATATATATATGTTGTGTGTGTGTGTGTGTGTGTGTGCGCGAGGAGAAAAATTTCCTTGGAAATTTCACGTTGATGGTACTAGCACATTGAGATGGTATATCTATATTCAGAAATTAGTATTCTTTATTATTATTGAAATATTTGCTATACTATATTTGTTTTACTACACACGTACATTATGGAAATCTTCTCGTGAATCAAGTATGTGGTTGAAATGACAACTCGCATTTTTTGTGTATATATATGTATATATATATATACACACCCTGTATGCATATATATCCACACTTACATATATATGTGTGTGTGTGCGTGTGTACAGAATTCATTCTGATCAGGTTAATTTAGTACATTCGATTATTCTTAATAAAATTACTTTTTTTGAAATCGAAGAGAACTCTCTACCTATGTATACATATGAACTTTTGAAGTGAAATTAAAGAATATGATTCGGTGCTATATGGCACAAGTAATATATATAATTTTGGATTACTCTGAATGTTAAAATTTTGCAAAATATATAATAAATGGTGTTGCAACAAAAATACGAACAAATTATATGTAAACGAATTATTTATGTAATCTTTTTAGAAATCCATGTTTTAAGCTGCGTTGAGATTTATCGTACACCCAATAGGGAAGTAGTAACGTTTATTCACCCGGCCTGTTGAACGATGATCGATGAGATCCCGAATCTCGACAGTAGAAAAATAGGACTTCAAGTAGCAATTTGGTAGGTCGAGTCATAAATTATGAATTCCTGACAGTAATAAGATACACTTCACGAATACAAATAAAAGATAGTCATCTAGATTAATCTGACGATATCGGCATATAATCTCCTAGAGAAAATGAAATGGGACAAGATTTAGGGAATTAAGACTTTGAAAGTATGGTGGGATACAAAATTTTTATCTTGCATTGACAATTTTTTACGTTTGTTTTGTAGATTACGATTATACGTATATGCACGAATTTATTGGTGACGTCCCTATATTTATATTTGATTAGCTGGTCCGGTCCTTGTTTATTTCAGATTATTACAGGGGACAACTCACAAGGGAATATATTTACGTTATATTATACCTCTGTACAAGTTTATCAAAATATGCACGCTTACTACATAGAAATCCGAGCTAGGAAATGCGTATACATGGGAAATGTAAATTATTTATTCATGAAGGTTTCATATTGCAAAACTTTAAAACTCAGAGTATTCCAAAATTAGATGCGATTTGTTACACCAAAATTCAGGTACTATATTCTTTTGTTAAAACTGACTTATTCGAAAATACCTTGGAAAGAAACTTCAAGTTTGTGTACGGCTACGTTACTGTAGTGAATACTTACTGGCAAAATGACAAATAGAGTTCTACTTAACATTTTGTGGGCAATTCTACTTCAGTTTACTTTACGAGGTAACTTCGCATTCGTTGAGTGAAAATAAGTTTTTTTGTAAAGTATATATATTCTACATCTTATGTATTGAAGATTCACGCCGAAGAACACAAAAAATAAACGGTAATTAACCTGGTAACTACAGATGATTTTTTATGATATATCTGTATGATTGAATTGTAATCTAATAATTATTAAACTTTAAAATATTAAAAGTTTTCTTTTCTTAAAAAAGTCTGAAAGTGAGCAAGATAACACAAATCTATATAATATATAGTGATGTGATCATGTGAATTTGGCCAAAAAAGTGGACCGTAGTAAATTTAGAGTTTACAAAGAATTTAACAATCTTTGAACGAAGACATTTCTAAAATATTGATACCATAAAAAATACCTACAAAATTCTTTGTTCCAGAGCAAACTCTTGAAAAGAAAATAAACCCTGAAATTTTAAAATGGATTGACGAATAGAGAGTTCAAGAAATTCTTCTTGTCAGAAGAAAGAATACTTCGTAAAATCTCAGTCTTATTTTTTGATATTTTTCAGCATTTAATTACTTTTTCAACGCCAATTCGAATTGTTTTCAAAAAATTGTAAAAAATTTTTTATTCGATTTTAATGCATAGAAGAATTTCTTTAATGAAATAGATTGTTAAAAAAAAATACAACCGACAATTATTATTATCTCCTTTTTTAAAAACGTATACTAATATGTTCAAATCGTTAGAATTTTTAAATTACCCGAGCACTAAATAATGAAAGGAAGATAATAATAATGCAACTAAAATTCGTTAAATTCCACTATTATTATACTAAGTAGCAACTTAATTATCTTTATATGCATTTGAAAAGATTAAATGTACGTTAAAATAGTTTTGAGCCATTTTGCTTAAAGTTCATTATTTAATGCAAAATAGCCATTTTCGCAGCAGCGAAATTCAACTACACGATACGTAGATGTATCGATTATTTTTTGTTGGCTCTTTATGCATGCATTGAGATCAGAGAAAATCTGCACCGTTCATACTCATGTGCTTGAAAAGGTCGATAAGGTCATAAATTTGCTTCCTTATCGTACATCAATCGACTGCGAAAATCCTAATAAAAATTTCAAAGCATGATGTACCATTTTCTAAAACGGTATATTATAAAGCGTCCGAACCTTTTTGGAATGGTAATTAGAAGGCACAACTAATTATTATTCAAGGATGAATTGTTATATTATATAAAGTAGTGGAAACTTAACAAATCGTACAACTTGTTCGAGTATATTTAGAAAGAAACATTAATTGGATTGTAAAGGTTATACGAGTAGTGGGCGTTTTTAATTTATAATACATTTCTAAAATACTTCTATTATCGATATTTACATGTATTTATGTATACCTGCACAAAATTTAGGATATGTACATTTTCTGGAAATTGGATTATACCCAAATATTTGAAATATTGAACTTTGTTCCAATATTTCAGAATATATTTTTGACATTTTTAAAATTTTTATTACTTTCATTTATCAGTGATGTTTGGTCATTTATTTTTTGGTGTTGTAAATTTTTTATATATAAAACATTTTTCCATTCATGTTGCTATATTGATTTTGTCTTTTTCAATGTTTTTATCTATATATAAATAATTGTTCCTAACATTTTGTACATAATAAAATAAAACTGAATGTATTATTTACATAAATTTACACATACCACATACACATATGTATACAGTATATTCAATTTTATTTTAGTGCAATGATTTTTCGACTTTTACAAAGTATACTCTTGAGTAAAATTGATCAGTTGATTATATGTAAAAAATTGTAAAATAGTCAAATGACACCCAGACGTGCAATGTACGTCTATTCTAGGGCGGCCGTCCATTGGACGTCTATTTTTCGGCCACAGTACGTCCATGGACGTATAATGAACCAAATTTGGACATAAAATTCTCTTTATTGGACGAATTATGTGTGTATCTTGGACGAATATCGGATCAATTTAAGAGCAACAGTGGACGAATAATATACGAATCGTCCATTACATTTTATGATTTTTTAGTAGTTAAAAAATCGAATTTATTGCTGTTGTTAGAAATTTAGTTTTTAATATAAATTTTCAAATTCATCTCGTCTTTTTCAAAATAGTTCTCTATAATTTAAAAGTAGTTAAAATTATTTTAATTTATCTATTTTTATTAATTATTTCCTTTAATTTATTTATTTTATTTAATTCATACTAATTCATTTAGTTAGTTCTGTAAAGATTTACTAGTAATTACTAGTAATTATTTTTAATTATTTAATAATTAGTAGGATTTTTACTAATACCGAAGTAGAAAATGATAACAGTTTCTGCTCAATTTTTCTGGCCTCTATGATAAAAGTAACGTAGTCCAAAAAAAATATCCATAAATTGGTTTTATTTACTATTAGAGTAATTAAACAAATACCAGATCATACCGCTACGATCAAGAATAATGATATAAATGTTAAAAAAAAAAAAAAAAATTGTTACTCAAATATTTTGCGATTCCTTATCGATGTAACCCAAGGAAGCAGCTGCTTTAGTGCTTTCCGCAAAGATATAAATTTACGAACTAGGGTACCTGCTGGATGCACGCACACTTGACGATGCAGTAATTCCTCATAAAAACATTCCCGACAATTAAGACGCAGTTATGAGGTAAAAAAGTCAGGGTGTAACTTTGCATAGCCTGTCTGGAAAGGCCGCGGCCAATGTGATAGTGTCGTAGACCTTTCAAACGCACTTTATGCACTTTTATGCTTCACCGAACGAATGAGCGAGCGAGCTTCCGCCTACTAGAGGGATGAATAGTGGATTTTGCTCTGATGATATATTATATAGACAACCAGCGACTCTCATTTCTGCTTCTTGCTCAAATTAAACAATGGCAATGCAAAAATTATTGCAGTTTTTGAAAACGTTCTTGTTCTAAATTTAGATTCTACGACGACGGAAGAGATTATGCAAAATCAATTATAATGGGAATGTATATTCTATAAAAATAACTTTCTTGAAATTAAATTCGTTTAAAAGAAGGTAAAAAGTTCATGATTAATTTAGCTAACATTTTTGCGACGGGTGTATAATATTTTCATGAAAACTGAGACTTTTCATCTTATTACAACAAATTCTTCTATTCTGATAAGAAATATTATTTTTGTCCTTATACGACGAAATGACGAACTGTAAAACTTAACAAAAATGATTCACAATATTCTTTTGTCTTCTAGTTTATTTTCAATTTGTCTTATGAGGGTTCTAAAGTAGAACATTTACCGACCGAGGTTTTCAACAATAAAAGTATAAATAATAAGTGATCAAAGCATTTTTTCAAAATTCGGGCTTTAGAAGGGTGATTCTACGCATGATATACAATACTCAAAAAAATATCGCTGAAATTGGTTCAAAATTAAACGAGTATTATTCGAAATACATTATTTTTGTTGCTGGTAAGAGAACATAATTTATTTCGGATAATACTCGTTTAATTTTGAACTAATATCAACGATGGTTTTTTCGGGGATTACATATGATATGTAGAATCACCCTTAGCCCGAATTTTTAAAAAACGCTTCAATCCTTTTTTATTTATGCTTTACCAATTTCGAGGTTAGGTCGGTAACTGTTCTACTTTAGAACTCTCTTATGTTTGATATTAAGGAAATTTCATACATATTGGAATATATAGCTTCGTAGCATTTTATAATTTATATTTTTTTATTTTTTGAGTCTTGAGTTGGTTTTTCTTCTTTGACAGAGGGGATTTTTCTAATTATTTCATTTGGAACAAACCAGGGAGCTTGGACGAGATTGTTATACTCTATTTAATAATAGCATTTCGCAGATTTTAGATATGACAGGTATCAAAGTTATGGGCCTATATACAGTTACAAGATCATGTTTTTTTCTGATTCAGCAATTAATATTATTTGAGCAACTTTCTACTGGTTGGGAAAGGCAGCATTTATCATTATTCTGAGTAGTCGTACAGCTCTTGGTGGCAACTCTCTAATTAATTTACCATTGATTTTATCATATCCAAGTGATTTTGTATATTCTTAATGGATTTTAGTATTTTTTTTTTTTGACTTTTTTTATTTTAACATTTGTAATTGGTGTTTCGTTATTTTCATTTTTTTGTAAGTTAGTTATTTCCTTTTCTTCTCGCTTAGATATCTCATATCTGGTGTCACAATATTTAATACAGTAATGATTAGTAAATAATAATTTAATAATTGTTAGTAATTCTAGATTAAACTCGATGTGCAAAAATTAATTCCTCTTATTCCAAATGATCATATATACGTACATTGGCTCGAGAATTCAGCAACAGTGATATGTGTTCTTCATCCTATTCAAAGATACGACTTTTGACCCAGAATACGATATGAGTCGTTATGAACCATTAATCGATCGAATTCCACAGACGTACGTTGTAGTAATATTGTAGTACGAAAATAGAAAACCGCGTAAATATTTAAAAATGTAATTAATTAACTAATCGATGAGGTAGTTGAGAGAATCAAGCACTTTCCGGACTTGGTTTAGCATATTATAAATGATAAAAATGTTTATAATTTTTTGAAGAGACTGTAGCCTTTTTTTTATATTACTTCTTTATCGGTATGATAACGAATACGTCTTGAAAAATAATTATTCTTTAAACGTCATAATGTTTCCTCTTCTTCCTTCATTTTCAATGATTTTCATTGTTTTCAATTATTGTTAATTGTTCATATTGTTGTTATATAAATATGGTCATTTTTTTGTTATATACGTAACAAAAACATTCAAAATATTTTCCTCGAAAACTGTCAACTTTTGGAATAAATTGCAAAGAACAAAAGAATGCTAAGGATTCATCAAAGAAAATATACTAGAATTTTTTCGTGATATTTTTTTAAATTTGCGAAAAATTCAATTAAAAAAAAATATTTCAAACTGGCACTAAAAAAAAATCTGATAAATTTTGAACTGCTTTCTTTATTTGGTTAATTGGTTAATGATGATAATGATGATAAAGATGAGTTTAAAAATAGTGCAACCAATATTATTTTTTCGGATAACAAAGTTCTTTTCAAACAATGCACAAACATTTAGAGCCTCGGGGGCAAATGCTAAAGTTGCGCGAGAGCAGCGCCCAAGTTCCGCACTTGATGAGAACCGCGGAGACTTCCTGCGAATTTACGTCGATGTGTAGGATATATGTAGGAGTTTCAATGTTCGCCAGCGTACAGCTGTGTTCGTACATTTAATCTCAGCCGAGACATCGGAACCTCCGGGCTGAACACGTTTGTTCCCTTTTTTGTTAGCTCGCTTCGCGCGCCTGGTGACAGTAGTTACGCCCCATACGCGTCGGACATGTCATTCATCAAGTTTAGCTCGCGCTTCTTTTTCTTTCGAGTGAAATTGAAGAAAAGGAGACGAGGGAGAATTGCATAACTTTTGCCCAGAATGCAGTTATTTAAACTTCCGAGTATGGACTTTGAAAATCCTAACGAGTTTTTCAATCTCTTGGGAAATTTTGTTATATTACCAACTCAGCCATATCTGTCGCGACCCCAGTATTAAATCATGATTGTTTTCCCATAAATGTCGAGAGATTTAATGTACTTTCGGTACATTCAAAAAAAAAATTTATATTTCAACGCTTAATATGTAATAAACAGAGATATTAAAAGACATCCTAGAAGCTTCTATTACACATTTTAATATTTATATGATGATTTTGAAAGTGACTGTTAAGTAATCTTTAAAAGTCTAACTCTATCGAATTCAATAAGTTCTATAGAATTATATTCGACATATTTGGGAGTATCTGAATGGAAATTGTAAAAAATATTGAGAAAACGAATGAGTAATTGCTGATAAAAAATCGACCGATTATATAAGGAATCTTCATAAAATAGTATTTACATAGAAATCTATGCATGAAGCTCTCCTTCTATCTGGCTCTATCTCTCTCTCCCTCTCTCTCGCTCTCTTACATTCAATTTACGGTATGTACTCGACGCGATCGAATTGTTACAACATATACGCATATTACAAGATATATATATATAAATTTATATATATATATATATAATAGTATTATTTGTTATTTCAGTCGATCAAATTTCTGAATTACGTCACAGTAATACTGTTATCTTTCATTACTGCTCCCAATTGAATTTCTGTTAGTAATTTAATTATAGTAAACAACATACTAATGCATTTGCCATTAATGTATAATTAAACTGTTATTGCGTGGGATCCTAAACAATAAACTAAATAATACTTGATCGTCATTAGATAATAAATGACAAATTTAATTCTGAAAATTCGATCATTTATCAAATGGGTAATATTTATATTATATACTTAACTAAAAATAAAACATAATATTATTATTGCTGGCAATTTTGAATCATGTTACGGCCTAATTAAATAAAATATTATTTAATTAAAAAGAAAAATTACTGCAAAATACGTATGGATTTAAATTTATCAGTAATTCCTAGGAACCGATGAGAAATTATGAAATAAGATGAACAATCGAGAGAACAAAAACATAAATAAAAAAATAGACAAATAAATCAATAATATAGAAAACAATATAAAATACATCAAAGTATTGAAATAAAGAAAAAATCCAATTAATGCGATAGAATCGAATAATTGAATAAATCGGGAACTGGATCGAATCAAATCTCGGGAATAAATCGAAACGAAGAATTCGCGCTAAAGATGTCACTTTAATACTTCAATAACTCAAACAAAAATTAGAAAAACTACAACAGATTGGAGAAAAATGAAATCCAACAAAAAAAAAGTAAACATAAGAATTTTACAGAATTCAGGATATTGAAATATGTGACTAATTTGAAGAAATCAACCCCCCCCCCCCCACACACACACACACACATATTTTACAAGTATTTTGAGCACTCGTTGATGACATTGACACGAAAATTGAGGAAACTACGCAAGTTTAGAATATTCATATAGAATTCATATAGAATATATAGAATATAGAATTCATATAGAATATATGTAAGAATTTTCCTATCAAAAATGTAGATGGTTTTTTCATTCCCCCTCCTCTATAACTTGAAGGATAAATTTCAGCCTTTTATCTGATCTAAGTTGGGCTTAGGCATATCCAAAAAGAGGTAATGAAAACTTTTCTGTCAATTTGTTCGTGAGCTACAGCTTGTCAAAATTACATCTCAACAAACGGTTTTTCGAGTTCCCCCACTCTACTACTTGGTGGATATATATTCCAAAAACTATTCTAAGGCCAGGGCATATCCAAAAACAGTTTATGAAATCATTTCCGTTGATTCGTTCGTACGTACAGACTAACGGACATAAATTTTTTAATTTTATTGCATTTTTGGGTTCCTTATTATGGTCTGAAACGTGGACATTTGATGAAAAAATCGGGGGTAATTTTTTTTTTTTGGTATTAAAAATTTAATACTTTATTATAATAAGTGCAGTTAATTTAGAGAATGTTTTACACAGATTTCATTAATTCGAAGAAATTAAGAAAACAATATGATCAACGTTGGAAGTCCAATGATTGAAAATATTATTTAATGAATCAAATAAATCAAAAGAATTAAAAGTATATTGAATAAATTCGGATGATTCATAAGAATCACAGAAATCGAAGAATCAGAAAGGTTATAATGAATCGAAGAAACCAGACGATCAAAATTACAGGACGAATAAAATAACAAAAGAAAAAGGAATGTAAACGAATGCAACACTGATTTTTAACAGTAACAAAAAGTAAAGAAAGCTAAAATTGCTCAAGAATTGAACGAATTGCGCTAATCGAATAAATCGTAATAATTAATCAAGGTTTCAAATGTATAGAATGGCGGGGGGGGGGGGGTAACATTTAAAATATGTAACAAATTAAATAAATTTTAAGAATGAGACGAATTAAATGAATGAAAATTATGGATAAAAACTTCTTGTTCTACCCCTTAATAAAAACCAGTTGTAAATAATTACATTTTAAGTGATTAATTACAGTTTTTTTATCAATTTATTAATCTGTTTTTGTTATAATTTATTAACATATTTATCATACAAATTCGTTGATACATTTATGACATCAATTTCATAATACATTCGTGATTGATAATTATTTAGATTTTATATATTGCCGACAAGTTATTAATAGCTTCGCCCTCCTTTACAAAACTGTAAACTCTTACATTTGACGTTGAAAACCTTATAAAGCACGAAAAGGAAGTGTTCAGCTTACAATTAGCAATCATCTATTCGCTCCTAATTAGTCCCGATGCACATTTCCCAATAAATACATCCTTAATTGATAATTAAGGATAGCAGGCTGAAATATCGCAGTGATATTCCGTGAGGTGAAAATAATAATCTCGGTTAAGAGGTTAAGAGGGGAAGTCTCGCTGGTTACGGATGGTCGTACAAGAAGTAATCGATGTCCGCTTTCGAGGAATTTCATTTTCGTGCCCACCGATAACGAAATGAATAATACGGAGATTAAATAACGTAAGCGACCGAAAATTGCCATTGGACGAAAGCCAAAACTTCGACTCGTCAATGAAATATCATATAGAGCATTGTGATTACGAGGGAAAATAACTACGTGTGTATACTTGCGCGCGCGCTCTACGAGTCCCGTCCCTCAAATTATTCATTGCGACCTATATTGAAAATAGAGTCGGATAAAAGTCGGCCACGAGGGACTCCACGAACCATTATATTATGGATTTTTGTTAGTTTTTTTTTTCATCCTTATATACCCCTTTTATTTTACTACTCACGCTCATGACTCATTGTTACGTTTTTTGGACTGATTATAGCTCGTAGTTCCTTTGATAATTATTTATGAGGGGTGGTCGCACGAGAAAAATTCATTTAGAATTATTTGTACATATAGAATTTTATCATTTTACTGAATTATTTAGTGCTATTCGTAATAGAAGTGCCTTTCTACTTTAGACAAATTTTTACTGTTATTACAAATTTACCAATATTGTGAGATTTTTTGTTAATTTTCCTGTTTGTTGATTTTATAAGTTTTTATTGATTTTTACATTTCTTATAATTTTTGCCAATGTTTAATACTTCCATTAACATTTTTAAAAAATTTTATTCGTTCTTATTTGCTACAAAACTATTTTTTCATTCAACATCGAACTTGTATATATAGAATTGAATATAAACCATTTTATATTAGGTATAGATTCACGCAATACGCACAATATCAGAAATCCACGTTATACACCTAAAAGGGAATACACGTTATTCCTTTCTATCTTTTTCTGTTACATCTTTCCATCGATGACTCCTCCGTTGACTTCTTCTTCGCGTGTTTTATGTCGCTACTTTTTTCTTTGTTTACATTATTTTCTCTTCTTTTGTTCAGTTATCGCCTTGATCTAAGATTACGTGCACTTCGATCCTTCTGTTTTTATTGTTCATTTCTATAGTCTTCTATTTTGTACTTTTATACTTCTTTTTCACTTTACTTATATACGCCGTTGCTGCGCCTTACTTCGTTTTAATTTTTTACGAACGCCGGTTTTGACTTCTTCTTTATTATCTTTATTTTTCTTCCTTTCTTCGTTCTTTTTTCATTCTTTATCCGCTATCTTTAATCTATTTAGAATGTAATTCCTCTTCTCCTTTTAAATGCATGCTTCTTGCTTGCTTCTCTTCTTACAATTTTGCTGATATTCTGTGACGTGCCTTTAACCTCACTTATAGGCATAAATTGTAATTTACTATTTTACAACAGTTAGACATATATTTATGATGTTTATTACATTTTGTATGATTTTACCTGTGTGCATGTTTTTGTATGTTTTATATTACTATTATTATTATTGTATTATTAATTTTATTTGCCTTTGTTAATTATGTTAAATTGATAAAAGTTTTCTGTAACTTCTCGATTTCATTGATGCTTTGTTATATCTTTTCATTCTTGGTTTTCTTCACGTTTTTTTATAAATGTCGTCAGAGTATAGTGTTTCATTTTTCATGTTAACTCATCAATTTTAATCAGATTTAAGGTTTTTCCTCTCCTGTGACAGAAGTATTTTTCAAAGTATTTATATTCTTTTCGTTTAGTTTTAAACTATTTCCAAGATTTATGCCCAAGATTTACTATGCAACAAAATGATCGCGCGCTTCGAAGGTATTGTCACGATCTCCTTTGACGCCTATAGTTGCGTCATCGGCAAAACATCATGTGCCGAGGTCCTTTATAGGGTAGTTTATGAAACTTCCGGTTCGCGTGCGGCCGGTGGTTGCGCGTCGTTATACGCGACACACATGGAAAAGGGCGCACGTATGAAAAAGCTCCGTAAGGAGGTTCCATCAGAAAACTTGCAAAGTGTTCGTGGAACTCGCGCCATGAATGGATACGAGGAAGCGACGTAAAGTCGACTTCCGGGAAGTAATAGGGCGGCCCTCGGCCCCGACACCCCCCTGGCCCTCGCAGGGGGCACGGGGTTGGGGCAACCCAGTGCGGATACTTATGGAAAACGAGGACTAGAAAACGTTCCTTTACGACAACTGAGAAATGAGGCACTAAACCCCTAGTCGAAATTACAATACGGAGCTTCGTAACTCCCGAACTGCGTTTCTTTCCGAGTTCCTCACTCAGCTACCGCCCAGATCGACTTTTGAATTTTTAATGAAGACGGTCAGGCGATACTTGAGCAATTTTTTACGTTTTTCATATTCTTTACTCCGAGTAATTTCGAGCGATAATGGAATGTTATTCTTTAAGATTTCTTCCTTGAATGACCGTTACGATCGTTTAGGGGCACGACGTGAGTACATCAATTAGGCACGTTACTACTTAACGGTTGGAATTTTTGTTAAACTACTATTTGTCGTATTTGTATTTTTTTTTTCATCTATATCGTCTTCGTCTTTGCCATGTTCGTCATTTTTATTGTTTTTGTCATTTTTATCATTTATGTCATTTTTGTCGTGTATGTCATTTGTGTCTTTATTCTTTATCATGTTTGTCTTCTTTGCCACTTATGTCATATTTGGCATGTTTGTCATTCTTGTAATTTTTGTTATTCATTTTGTCTTGGTCGTTTATGCCATTTTGTCATTCATGTCGTTTATGTCGTACTTATAATGTTTGTCATGGTTGCCGTTTTTGTACTTTTTGTCTTTTATGTTGTCTTTGTTGTGTTTGTTGATTATGTCGTTTATGTCAGATTTGTCAGATTTGTCGTGATTGTCATGTTTGTTGTTTTTATAATGTTTTTGTAATGTTTGTCGTTTAATTTTGTACGTTTTGTCGTTTCTGTACTTTATTGTGCTAGTTATGTCGTGCATGTCATTTTTGTCGCACATTTGTTAATTACATCATCTTAATCATGTTTCTCGTCTTTGTTTATGTTGTTTTTGTAAATTTTGTAATTTTTAACTTTTTTGTCTTTTCTAAAGTCCCGTAATAGAATCAAACCACTACGCTACGTCAAAATTTGATAAAATTTAACCTAGGCATCTTTATATAGTGAATCAGTAAAATAAATAGAGAAAATTATAAATATCTAGAAATCGCTAATAATAATGACGATTAATATTGAAACGCGAATTTTTTATATTTTTCGTTATACGATGCACTAGTTGGTGTATTGTTGGTGTACATTTATGTGAGACAATCAAATGTGATTGAAACTTATCTTTCTAATGTACGTATAGATCTGTATACAATATTATTTAGTGTTGTTGATTTTTGACATTGAATTTACAAACATGTGTGTTGGCGAAGAAATTATAAGAATCTGCTGAAACTAATTAATTTTTGCGCGTACGGGAGTAACAAATTTTGTAGATCTCCGATTACAAAATCAAAAATTAAAATTGTATACAGTTCAAAATATGACATTACTTTTAAAGGTTTATTGACTTTCTATGTTTGGAAATTTTTTTAATGTTTTCTTCATTTCCTATATTGGTTTCATAATTTGAAACAAAAAGAGAATTAATGAATGAGATGATTATGCAAGATGTATTATTATAAAAAGAAAAGTATAAAATCGCGAGAAACTAATGGAAGAATTATAAAGAAAAATATAGTTGATTGAATTACTGTGAGAAAGGTAATGAAATTATAATAAATGCTCAAATGATAAAAAAGAGATCAATAATCATTTATAATGTTCAACAAAATAGTTAATTCGAGCCAAACATTATGATGATTAAAATGAGATTTTTAAAAAGAGATAATGAATTCAATTTTTAAATAAATAAATGAAAAGATCCTCTATATTTCATTCAAATGAAAAACCAAATTACACGTTCCTACGTTAAATGATCCAATTACAAAGTGCATTTTCTTGTGACGAAAAAAAGTTACTAATGAATTGTCTCGAAATTCCGTTGTACTAAACCTAATTTATTCTGCTTTAGTCTCATTTCCCAGCTTAATATTGTTTATTATTAACAAAAAAAAAAAAAAAAAAAAAAAAACAACTTTAATAATGGAACCAATTTTTATTAAATTATTTTCCGGATTCATTACTGTTCAAATTAGTTTATAGAATTAAATAAATAAAAAAAAAATTAACGCGTGCTGGGAATAATAATAACGTCGACGAAAAAAAAACTCAGAAAGGAAATCTAGAGCCTTCAGTATTTTACAACTTAAAATTACATGTCTGTCGTAATCGGTAATCTTAATTAAGGTTATTAAGGCAAGCATGTCAATACTTACCCCAAATTACATATTAAGGGCGTATATATATATATAAAAAGAAATATAATTGTAATGTAAACATTTCATTTGTTATGAAAGACATGCAAGATTCAATATCATTAGTAAAAGAGTTTCGTAATATTGATACTATATATAGTAATTGCATTATCTCATTAAAGTAGTATAGCTTTTGATTTACAAAATGATTAAATATATGTTGAAGATTTTTGCGTTATATGGATTTCTCTTTGCATTAAATTTTCGAAAATGTCAAGATTAAAAAAAAAATTAAAGATAAAGATTCTGTAAAAAAAAATTAAAGATATGTCAAAGAAAACAGTAAAATATAAACATTAGCCACTTTTTATTATTAAATAAATTGACCGTCAAATCGCTTTAAAAGGCTATTTTAGACCTGACGTCGAGTCTGACGGTTTTTGTACAGCCATTTTATCATTTTCTGTAATTATTTGCTTTTTATAATAATACACAATGGTTGAACACGACGCATAAATTACAAGATGGCAGCATTGTTCCGATTTCAACACACAGTGACTCCGTTATTCTCCTAAATCCTTCTTTTGTTCGCCGCTTCATTATGATTTCGTTAATGATTAACACCAACCATCCTTTGTGTTCATACAAACTGTTTACCGGTTTAAGATTATGTTCCTTAATTAGCTTCAATACACTGCAAACACTATCATTATGATTTGCCTTGTTACGGATTTATTTAACAATTGTTTTTTAATAAATATATATTTTAAGTAAATAAATAAATAAATAAATACATATATATATTTTACCCCTCTTTTTTAAGATTGTTATTTACTTTATTAGTCGTTTTCGTATGTCATAGATGTTATTTCTGTAAATCATTGTAGTTTTCTTTGTGTCATGAGTTATAATTTTTTAATTAATACATTTTCAGGGTCACGTAATGCTTAATTAATAAGATAAAAGTAAAATTATAAAAATAAAAACTTAATTAATAGTCATTCAAGTTGGGTATTTTTCAAGTCGTTGACTTTGCACTTAACTCAGTTACTTTTCTGCTTGACTTTTTAACTTGTAATTATGGACAATCTTAAATTTATTAATTTGTTAGTTAATCTTTTATCTTTATCGTGAATTGTGGTTAGGTTTGATCTCTTAACTTTTAATAAACTTAACTAGACTTTTAGTCTGTTTATTTTAGTTAAACTTAGTTCAAGTGATAAAATTAAATAATTACATTCACCTAAAAGTATCCAAATTTGCAATTCTTCATCAGTGATTCATTTAGTTTAGAAATCGTTTTAAACGACTATGGGGCTTTAGGTAAAATTTAACAGGATTAAAGTAATAAAGAAAATAAAGTGATAAAATAAAATAAATATAAGAATTAAGCTAAAACAATATTTAAGATGTAATAATAGGAATAAATATTAGTGAAAATTTAAAATTACTTAAGTATTTTTGGGGTTGTACAATACGAAGATGGTATCAAACATTCCAAATACAGTACGAGTAATCCAATATGGCTGACCAAAATTTTGACAATTCCGAAAAATGATCGAAATTCTATGAAACTCGTTGTGCAAAACGTTTTGAGTTCTTCAAATAACATTTTCATATTAAAAAAAAAAATAAAAAAATAAAAAAATGACTGATTTAACATATACCCGACAAAAATTTGTTAAATTCCGTAAAATTGGCAGATTTTATTCAAATTTGATATTTAAATTTCTTTCGTCACTTGCTAAAAGAATATAAAAGCCTTTTTATTTTGAATCACTATCAAAAACTCTAGTGATATATTTCAATACAATTCAATAAATTTTTAAACAATTGTCCGCCTTATTGGTTTAACCATTTTGAATTTTGAAAATCTGACATCAGATTCGTAATCGCTGACATCGAAATTTATGATACTCACATTTGCACAAATTCCTATCTACGATGAGGTTAATAAAGATTTCATTATTGTAATCGTTTAAACGGTTCTATTAAAAAAAGTCAAATAGCTCAAAAAAAAAAAAAATCGAATTAATTTGAAAACACTTACTTGAATAATTCTTTATATACGGTAATAGAAATAAATCTGAATTGGTTATATTGACGGATAAACGTATTTTTCATTTAATCGCTGTTAAGAAACTTAAAATCTAGACGTCTTATATTTGTTATCGCATCACCACTGTACGGAGAGTCGCAATGAAAGTTCAACGGGCGTTTTTCAGCCTTCTACAGGTCTTCGAATGGTACCTGGCTGAAATGAAATTATATTTCAAGCTTTCCAAGTTCGAGTGACCAATATTTGAAAATGTAACCTCTCTTAAATCATATACGAGACGTTAAAAAGCAAGAAATGTGATGGTCATTCAAACTTGGACAGGTAAAACCAACGCAATAGTCGGAGTAATCACGATTTATCGATTTATCAAAATGTTGATAAGCACTTACTTTTCTGCGGCCGCAGCAGAGCATGGCTGCTGCGCTGCTGCTGCGGCGGGGCGTCGACGAGAGTAGAGGCTGATGACAGACGTAGCTGAGTCTCGCGCCCCCTTCCCGCTGCAGCTGCAACACGCGCACCTGCAGCTGCACCTGTTCCGGATCCTTCTGCCCTTGACCGACACCGACTCGACCACCGTACTTGATGCGCACGTGTTTTCGCCACTGCATGAGTTCGGCGCGTCATGCCCTCTTCCTGAAATCAACAAAAAAATGTTCATTAAACCTGTGCCCGTTCGATTGGGCCAAATCCGACCTTTTTCACGGGAGTTATCGCTACGTTCTTCCAATAAGAATGAATTGGCTCAATCTCGAGTGGTCCATGAAGTGTTAGCAGGGAAATTGCATTCAAACAATTATACGAGTCTTAAACTTTTTGTCAAACTCGATAATTGCATGGTTCTGACTTATAGTATATCGTAACAAAGTAAAAATTGGTGTAACGACCTGGCAGTGTCCTCATCAGACAATAGTAGCCGTGATAAGGTCTTATCAAGATACTTCGGATCATCTATAAATGTAGTATTATATAACGGATTTCCAAAGTGGCTTGTTCATTAATACACGACAAAGAAATGCAGCCCAGGAAAAATTAAATGCCTTATCAGGAATTAGGTGAATACACTATAGGGCCCCATTATTTTGATTTTTCGAGTCAAGAAATATGGTGATTCCCTCCCTTATTTTAACGTTTCTACTCATCACCACCACTGGCAGTGTGAGACAGACCAGAAAAACTAGAGGAGAGAAAGATATTAAAATAAAGGAGATGATGAAAATAAGGGGGGTAGAAATAAGGGAGTGATGGGCTACTATACACTGTGTATGTAAAGTGAAAACGTCGGTTTGTCGTCAGACATTAAAAATGAATTTTTTATTTGGAATATCACAATGGCCATTACAGTTCAACATAACAAAATTCATAGACTAAAGAAAAATTGTTTAATTAAAAATGAATGGAACATATATTTACAAAGTTTCCTTATTCGAATATCCAACGACAAAATGAATTGTAGATACACCGAAAAGAAAATTTGTTATTTTCAAATAAATATTTACTTGAATTAAGAAAATGTTTCTTTCTTCTTAGTAAATCTTACTTAATTCAAGTAAATATTTACTTGAAAATAACAAATTTTTTTCAGTGTAGTAGAAAAGAAATGTTTTAATTACTTATTTATCTAAACTTTGTCAAGGTTTTCAATAACTCGGACAAATATTTAAATGTAATATTGAGGCTATCTATACCGTGGAACAAATTATGAATAAATGAGATATAATACCTCATATAAATTAATTGGGAAAATTAATTGTAAAAATAAATGTTAAAAAGTGTCTAATAACGTCGAGATTATAATAAAATATTAATAAAAGAAAGGTCCAACCAGCATAGTCTGCTACTACTTGCGATAAAATTTGAGAACAGGTACAAAGAAAGCGGGAAAAATTGTAGTAATTATCATTTTTAACATTATATCTAATTACATTATTCTAATGTCTCCAATTTATAAATTTAATCTTCCCGGAAAATTTGATGTACGTTTTCATGCCGGGATCCGGCTGTAATTAGTATACACCTACAGTAAAATTCAAACTTAATTAAGCGTTTTCGACGCCAAAAATGGGAAAATTCCAAGAATCTCATTACTACGTCACGAATAAAACTTATGAATTTGATTGAGTTTTAATGTAATATATAAAAGTTATCTGATGTTGATGGTTATGGATTAGTTTCAAAATTTATTTATGATGAATAATATTTGCAACAAAATATAACTTAGAATTATTGTATAATCAACAATTGTGCATTTGCAAGTATGGCTCTTTTGAAATTTGTTAAACTTAAAAAATATTCTTCATTTTTTTTTTTTTTTTTTTATTGTATTATATTACTTCAAATAATATGTAAGATAATTTCTTCCTTATAATGCAGCAAGACGCTTATTGAAAGCAGATGGAACCAAATACAAATAAATTTATCATGTTGTTTCATATGAACATCATAGGTAGGGTTCACTTCGATTTGAAATAAGCCAATTTTAATATAAAAATAAATGAATATATATACTAAATTAACCTGATCAGAATGAAATTAAATTCCTATCGAAAAATCTAGCCAAGCCAAGGAATTAAAACTGCCAGGTTGTCCCCGTTTCCGATGGAATTCCGATGGAGACTTTGTCAGAGATCCTTATTCACGGAATCTCTAGCAATATCCGACTGTGTAATTGCACCGAGAAACATTTTTTTCCTTATTCATGGATATCGAGTTTTGATCTGATTCGGGCGAAATTCAGTCTTGGTTCTAACCAGAAACCTCAGCTTTTGTATTTCAAACAATTTTCTGTGCCTTAAAGAAATACGTATTGTTGAGAATAGAGTATTAAGATATAGATGATCTTAGAAACAAAATCACTTATCACGTGAATCACATTTTAATTTTGATTCGTTAGGTTAGATATTCCAAGCTATCTGCATGCAAAGATCTTCCATTCATATCGTTGACTACTTCCTGACATTAACGGAGTATCCAAAAGAGTATGCCTTATTATGAGCTAAATTTTTATTGAACATCTCAGCTAATATTCATTCGTTTGGATTATGATTTATGTGCAAACTTAACAAAGCAATATATTTTCAAAATTATCATTTCGAAATCACGCATTTCATCAAGACATAGTCGTATTTTTGAAATTGTCATGGATGAAATATTCGTAACATGGAACAATTGAGATTCAGAATTTTTCATATTTTTCTCAGTGAAAAGATATAAAATATAAAAACAATTTTCTTTTTAAGATTTTGATCCAAACGTTTTTACAGGAAAATTATCTTTACGTTAACAAGTTTTTAGTTAATTGTAGGAAATATCACGAAAAAAGTTGTGATAATACTGAAAAAGAACCATTTAAGTACTTCATGCTGCATGGCATCTGCGGCCACGGGGAACTTTCTCACTGCGAAATAATAACCCTGATTTATGATTTCTCGAGTTTTCATTAAAAGTTTTAACAACGACTTTGCTGGATGTGATTTAAATTGAATACCATGGAAACAGTGAGACGTTTACGGGAAGTCTTGTAAAAGTGACAAAATTTTTGTCACTACTTGAATATTGGTTTTATTGAAGTTACATAACGTAATAAAACGCGATTATATATAATTGAATGATTACAAATTATACGTTACTCAACCATATTGATTTCATCGATTTTTAACATTAACATTATTATTCAAATTTTCGATAAGAAATATAAATAATAAGTCATTTCAATTTTTATTTTATTTAGTGGTTCCGTATTTCATTATTTGTTTCAAGATTCGTTTTTTAGAAATATGTAATTTTAATAATGTTAATGATTCTATAATATTATATGAACACTTTAAAAATCTTTATATTTTTGAAATCGATTTTTCATATATAGAATAATACCACGTATAGTTTTCTATGAATAATTATTTTTTTTTTTTGCATATTTTCTTATACTTTTATTTGGTTGAGTGCTAGATATATATATATGTATAATACTTTTGGCATTAAATCCAAATTATAAATTTTTGTTAACCGTTTTTCAAATTAACATAATTATTTAAACATTTTCTTTTATTTTCATTATTTTTTTTAAATATATTTTTATTTATTTTCATTATTTTTTTAAAATATATTTTAACAATGAACATTATAAACAGATAAAAATTATCCTTATCCTTTTTATTTATGACACCCCCTACATTGAATGTATATTGACCGTCTTATTTTTAAGCTTTCTTATTTCTTTGCTTAAAAATACGTTCCTGAATATAAGTCATTATTAATGTCTTTTCTAGAGGGTTGGTGTGTGAGCGAAATCAGATTTTCAGATTTCCGAGCACATAATCTTATTCTTAGTGAAATCATTGTGTAATAATACACTTTCTGCGAGTGGGGAGTCACTTGAATCGAGGGGATAGGATCATAAATCCTGCCCTTGTTTATATCTCTGGAACTGTCACTTTCAAAAAATTTGTACTTGATTTGTATTTGTATTTTATTCTATTGGCACATATTACATTTCTAGAAATACAATTTTTTCACTTTAAACTTTTATTTGGAAAAGTATAACATTCTTCGGGTGAAATAAACCAATTTCTTGGAACAATTTATTTTATACATTAATAATTTTTGCTTGTAAATGAATTTCTTTTTCAAAGTAGTGTTGTACGGTTTTTTGGAACATTTGATCATTTGCGAGTAAAAACGACTAAATTTAAAATGGTCGATAAAATAAGGCCACATTTCGTAATAGAATTTATAAAAAAATCGATTTTTTTATTGGCTTTAAGTGATGCCTGTAAAGAATACGACGAATATTGTTTTGTAACATGTCACATGTTACAGTCATATATTGTTACATAAAATATGATATCTGTCATTAAAAATATTTATTTTCATTTCATCTATTAATAGTTCGATTTTATATATATGTATTAAAAAAATTGTTTACATATATATATTCATCTTTTTTTGTTGATTTAAATAATTTCTACATTTCATTAATTTTTATCGCCTTTCTGAAGAGAAAATCAAACTATTAACAGAATTAACGAAAATAAACATTTTTAATTTTTAATTTCAATTCATTTAATACGGTTACATTAAATCCGCTGCAATTATACATCATTCATATACGCAATATGCAGAGATGCATGTTAAAATGGACGTGCTATTGGATGTGCTCGAAATTAATTGATTAATGTCTTGTTGAATCAAATACTTTTGAAAATAACAACTGGTACAGGTGACACGTATTCTCAACTAGATGCAATTTTAACTATATATGACTTTTCAATTATATACATATATATATTTGAGAAATCCACAGAATTTTTCATTGTATGGAATGAAATCTCCAAAAATGTGTTTAAATTTGCAAATTTGCATAATGTGGCGCATATGCGGTATGGTTAATCAGTCATTATATATACACTGAAAAAAAATTTATTATTTTCAAGTAAATATTTACTTGAATTGAGAAAATGTTTCCTTCTTTTTAGTAAATCTTACTTAATTCAAGAAAATCTTTTCTTAATTCAAGTAAATAAATACGTATGGGTATATATATATGATGTATATCAAATATAAGATATAAGATGAAATCGCGTGTGAGGTAGACAGTCAATCTAACGAGACATAACGAGGAAGCCCTCGATATGATAAATCTATCAATCTCTATATCACATACGCGTCACCCCAATTTCCGTACATTAGGGTTCGTCCAGGACAACTCGACATAGGGCCAAGGTCGTAACTCGACGTACCCAATCGCAATGCTCGGTATCATCATTGATTCTTAACGGCACATACATATACCGCGAGGTTCACACAACACTCCCCTCTGGCCAATTGCCGCTTCGATCGCGCGAACAGGCTATTCCGGGGAATCCCGGCATTGCAAGCGCCGTCTTTCGCGAGGAGAATTCGGAATTCGCGATTGGATCCGACCAATTCAGTTTCCGCCGTATCGGATTTACCCTAAATGCTCCGAATGGTACGTTTCCTCGCGGTCGATTACTAATTGCGTGCTTTCGATTGTGTGTCGCGGAATTGAAATTATTGCCCAATTAATTAATTTCGTTATAATCGCTTTTAGGAGAAGATATTATTATTTTGCCTCCTGCCTAATCGATTATAGTCATGGGGTTCACGAAATTAACCCGTGATTTATCTAATCCCCTACATAATTCGCATTCGCTTATTTTCTGCGTTATAGCTACAAACACGACGTGTATATACAGAAATTTCGTCGTTGAGTAAAAACAAGCGTGAATTATGACTTGTAGAAAGTATACAGGAATATAAATGTTCAATGTCAAATGCTGTTTTTGAAATTCTAATAAAAAAAGAAAATAATTTAGATGCCGAAATTAAAAATTTCTGTGGATTTCCATAGTTGAAAAGTCATAGTTAAAATGGCATCTAGTTGAAAATACGTGTTGCCTGTACTGTAATTTGTAATTCTCGAAGGTATAATTAATCCGATATCACATTAATCAATTGATTTCAAGCGCATCGAATAACACGTCCATTTTAACATGCGCATCTATATGCGTACTGCGTATGAATGATGTATAATTGTAGCGTATTTAATGTAAGCGTATATATATATACTATATTAATAAAAAATCTTGTTTATAAAATTTTGTTTATAAAATTGTACCAGCAAGAATCGTTGTTAATAACGCCTCGTGATACCCTGGTAGAAATTATTTCCAATTTTACTAGACACAAGCAATTTACTGTCTAAAATTATTGGTTTAAAAGTGTACGCAATAAAAGTGTTCATACACTGAACTAGCCACATACTATTCAGTCAAAATATGCTGTTTATTTTTTTACATCCCCTCTTAAAACATTTTTGTTTTGAAATACAATAGTTATGCAAACTTAGTAGGACTACAATTTGACCTATTTTCTCTTACAAATTCAATAAACATATAATAAAAACACCGAGATGTAAAGCGTCATAAAATTCGGCTGTGATTGATTTTCTTATACGTAAATATTGAAGAAGACGAGGTTGAGGTCAGGAATCCTGTCACATTTGAAGAAAAAGGTGGCGAACAAATCCCGTATGTCAATGATGATAAAAATGATATTTGCTAAAGATTTGATGACAATAACAATGTAGATAGTGACAGTACGAGCAAAGATATGATGAACAAAGTGTTGTTATCCCAGTAAACGAAAAGGGATTGAAGTTTAAAAAATGGGATTGAATGGGATTAAAACCGTTAGAAAACTTACGTGATTGGATTATATTAAGTAATCATGACGTTTCTCCAATGGTTTTAATCCCATTCAATCCGATTTTTTAAACTTCAATCCCTTTTCGTTTACTGGGATGTGTCACGACGTATTAAATGTCATTGAAGATAATTATGACTATGGTGTACATAACCTTATTCATAACAAATGTATATAAAAATATTACGATAAGGTGTGTCTAAAAATGTTCTATAGAAACTAGGTGCAAATTGTACAAGATTTATCTAAAAAAGATATCTAATTGACATCAAGGAAAATGTTACACTTACAATAGAAAACTGGACAGTTACATTGTCCAAAAAACTAGACAGTGAATAAGTAAATTGGCCAAAAACTTTCTGATAAATAGGCGCAATTTCTATCAGGGTAATTATATTTAACTTGGATATTATAATTAAAATAATAATGTCTTGTAATGTGTCAAAATGTTATTCGAACGATGTGAACTTCGCTGCCGATAAAATTTAACAAGTATAGTACCATTCTGTATTATATATTAATACTTTATTAATAACTTTTAGCCTGTAAATTATTATAAGTTTTGTAGATGAGATGTGCAATACAATTATTGATTAAACTCACTTATCTAAATGACGTTTAATAGTATGAAACACCTTTTCCAAATATATCTGACCCTTCCCGAAATAGAACTGTCCCATCTCCAATAAAATCTTTCAAAGAAACCCAGGGTTGTGGTATCAGCACACTGAAGATGAAAATTGAGCTGATAACGGCGGTTATTAGAAGTTCTCGATAAAAATAGTAAAATTTCTTTATTTAACTTGAAAATTCGTGAATTTATTCATGTACAAAATGAAATTTGATATTGAATATCAAAAATTTGTAGCTTCAATATTCTTGATCACTGTGAAGAAATGTCTAGTACATGTACATTCAATCTTTATACTGTTATATATATATATCTTTAAATTTATATTATTTGTCTCTTAAAAATTGTTCGTTAACTGTAGTACTTATTAAAAAAAAAAAAAAAAAAACATATTCCATTATGGAGGGACGGCGCAGAATCAAGATAAAAGTCACAAATAATTTTGGGACTTTTGATGAAGATGATTTTCAAAATCATTTTTAAAATGATCTATAATTATTAATCTTGTATGTATTCCTGATAAATTGTACGATAAAACACGGCAGAATATCGGGGTTTCCATATTGTTTTTCCCCATAATTATACGGAAAATATAGTCAAAAACAAAACGGAATAAAATGTGTTCCAATCATCGTGGTTTATCGTATTACAAATTGGGAACTAATTGAATTGAAAGTAACAAAATTGCCTCGCGTATTTATTTATTATGACTATACGACAAAGTCGAAATTTGAATTGAATTTTATTTTCGAACGTGACTGAGTGACATATTTATCGCATATATATACAAAGTGATGCAAAACTTTCTCCGATGTTCCAACATGCAACACTCCGACATCGTTTGCAAAGCAAAGAAATTTCAACAAATTCCTTAAATACACATACTTACACGTCCATGCACACGTAACGCTAAATACACGTTATAGTTCCCTGAGAAACGGCAGTGCCGTATTCGCGAGGTGTATACACTGGGGACTAGGTGCCCCATTTTCCCCGCTTCTTTGCCGATCACGTATTTGGTCATTACTCTTCGTTCTCGGTCCTGGCATACAGTGGCGGAAAAATGTGGGTCAGCGGACGGTGCACACAATAGCCGATGTGGGGCAGAAAAGGTCCAGCGACGCATGCTATACATGTCGCGCAGACGTTGTTTAACGCTTAGATTTGTGCTGCTGCCAGGGCTGTATATATAAAGGGGCATCGGGAGGCGGTATAGTGGTTCGATTCGGATAAGGGCGAGACAGGGGGGTAACTATCGACGCTATCGACTCACAGGGATGGCGCGCGGATCAGAAATCGATTCGGAGCGACCGACGGCTACGACGGTGGCGGCAGACATCGACGTGGTTGCGAGTCCCTTATAATAACTCATAGCTCTGAGGGATTCGAGGATTTTCTGGATTTTACGAGAAAGAATCGCGGTGATGTGCACGGGAAATGGAAAACCGATGCTCCCAGCCTAAATCGACATTTTCCTCCTTTCCAGCGCCACCCGGAAGCGTGTGGCCCGTTGAAAAGAATTTTTCTGGATCGCGCGATATTTTTCTGTATTTTTCTGAGATTTTATTCGAGATCGCCGGATTTAGCTTTATCTTCTTCTGTGAAATAGAAATAAATAAATATAGTAGCCGTTCATTTGAGCGCCCTCGTATGTGATGCAGCCCCGTATATATAGTTTCCATTAAAAATAGTTCCGGTTCAGTTTTTATCGGATGAAAATGTACAATTTTTTGTTTGTTTATATTTCGGTACAAGCTTCATACAAATGCTGATCCTGTAATATTGTACATCGAAAATCTTCTTTAAGTGAATTAATGCAAATCGACAATGTGAACTAAAGTTTATAAATTTCATTAAGTGAAATTGCACTCCAAAAAGTGTGAAATATCGCTCTTAGAGTGAAAAATTACCTCTTTTGAAAAGTAGCTAATTTTTTTTACTCTTTACGCAGAGTGAAATTTCACTTGAGGAAATTTTTTCGAGAGATGGGAATTCGCGGCCATTCTGCCTTTAAATAATGTGACCAAAAGGTATATGATAGAAATGACTGAAAAAGACCTACATTAACCCGACATACATTAATGTCGTTATTTTACGACACACACGGTAAAGTAATTACTGTTTTCTCGTAAAAGAGTTCGAATAAAATTAGATGCTTCTAAATACCGGAAATTGTAGATTTATAACAAGGTTAAAAAGCAATGTTATTTATGGATCGCGGAACCAATTTCAACTGAAAAAATGACCAAACAAATAATTACATAAATTCTCATTTAAATTTCATAATAAAATTTAGGAATCAAACAAATGATTGGTGGGAATAAACAGAAATAGCTGGAAAAAATTAATGAAAATAAAATATATTTGTTCAAATATTTAAGGCTTTCTCTGAATATACGTATAAAATTTTGGAAAAATTAAAAAATAAACTCTTCTTAATCTGTTGCGAACAGAATCGATGTTTGATCTCTGCGGTACCCGGCATAGGTTTTCCCTACTTGAGTAGGGTTTTCCCTATGCCATTGCACACCCGAATGGG
>JAPYZR010003459.1:0-14182 GCA_030522945.1 Trichopria nigra
CCCTTCCAGAGCCCAAATTTAAAAAAAATGTTTCAATAATTTGTTATTTATACTTTTATTGTTGCAAAGCTCAGTCGGTAACTGTTCTACTTTAGAACCACCTTAAGTGGATAATTCTTCCGTTATAACTCAAAATTGCGATAAACTCTGTCGATAAAGTCAATCCTTAACTGAAGTATAATTACAAGTACGAATTACCGTCTAAAGCTGTTGGTTTTTCTCTTTAATTTCGCTTTGTCATAAACTAAGAAATTGCATATTTTACTCTGTAACCAGCTCAACGATTATATCGATATGCGATAACGGAATTTTCACCAAACCATTTTCAGACTTGCCTTCAGAATTGTAAATCCTTCACCCGAATTGTCAAAAATCATTGTCAACGCATTGTCGAGATCTCGTCTATTCGGCAAAACAAAACAAAATAAAGAAAAAAGAACTAAAATATCGTAAAGCTACATTCCATTTCAAGATATTAGATGGCGTCACGTGTGTCCCTCATTCCATAAGAGAACGTGAAGAAAAGTCAAAAGTTTCCGTCAAAATATTGATAATGCGCAACGATAACTCATCTTCTATATGGAGAAGGGCTGGTGGGGGGCTGAAGTAAAGAATTCATCTCACGACACCAAAAATCCAGGCTCGATTCTAATCCATCTAAAAAATGGTGCCACTCTCGATCACTCTCATCCCCCATATCTGCTCGAGAGCTTTCCCCTCCTTCTTATATTATACAGTGTATGGACCGGGGGCAGTGACTTCCGAAAGCGAAATATATATCTCTTAAAAATTTCTTGACATTTCGTAAAAAAAAAAAACCCCTTACGCGTGTCCGTTCTCTTCCTTCGTTTTTCATCTCATCTCGGTACCGTGTCACCGGGACGTGACGAACCTGATACGGACAGACAGACAGACAGACAGACAGACAGACATCAAGCAATACGGTGAATGGCAAGCTCGCAGGCAGGCAGGAAGCGAAGCGCAAGATTCGGCGGAGGAGCGAAATTACGCTTTAATGTGTACGAGGCCATCCTGCAGGACGACGCTCGACGTGCAAGCCGGCGAATTGTACGGCGCGGGCCGGGGTGGGTCGTCGACGACGCGGCGGTATATAGCGGCAAGGAGAGGATGAGGACGAGGCGATGTCGACGGCGGCGGCGGCGGCGGCAAGAGGAGAAGGAGCCAGCATAGCAACAGAGAGCCCGCGAACGCGCTCCTGCCGCCTGCTGCTGCTGCTGGTGCTGCTGACTATATGGAGCGAGCGCGCCACGCCGCCGCTCCGTAATACACCGCACCCCACCGCCGCACCGCGCCGCGCACCGATTCGGCAGCGAGCGACCGGCTGACGGAGAAAGACACAGGCCAACGACGAAGACCGAGTTACGAGGGAGACGGACGAAACGCGGTTGCGGGCCCGCGGACGAGGACGCAACGACGGCGGAACCGAGAGAGAGCCCTCGCGTATTGATCGTGTCGCGCACGGGGGTGCAGCAACTGCCGACGGACTGCTTCTCTCCTTCTCTCGGCGGTACCTCCTCTCTTCCCGCCCTTCCCTCTCGCTCTAACCGTGCACTTGCGTGCATTGCCCGGCGTGCGCGACGAGTCTGCCTCTGGAGAGGAGAGCGAGCGAGCGAGCGAGCGTGCATCTCGCGCCGCGCCGGGAGAAAAAGAAAGAGGGAGAGACCATCAACGACACGAGGACGAGAAATCAACTAAGGAAACAAGGATGAAAGGGAGAAAAGAGCGCGAGCGAGAGGGGCAACAACTTTTTCGCATGAAAAGTACATCACGTGTGAAATAAGAAACGAATTCGCCTGAAAGAAAGTAACTGATGTCGACCGATTGAAAATCTCGCATTCCGGAATTTACATTCCAAAAATTCTCTTGTAGTAAAAAAACGCTTCTCTCGCGGACCGCAAGCAAGTCGCGTGCGTCGTCGAGGCCGAATTCAGATAAGGCGGCAATAAAAAACGGTTCCGTTTGGTGCGCTTCGCGTAGAAACTGAAGGAGGACCTCCTTCCATTCGTCGTCGAACCTTTAAAATCCCTGCGACCTCGGAGCCGCCGACAGATTGACGGATGAGGCCATCGGCAGTGCCCTGATATTTGGTCAGTACATATTTTCCGTGTACAAATACGAATCCGGGAGGCTCGCAACCGACCGTCAGGCAAGTCGGCGACGAACGACCCGATTTCGGTTTTTGGAATTCGCGACCAATTGGGACGCATTTTTGGAATGTCACGCTTCTCTTCCTTAGGGCTTCGTGCTGTTTTTTTGGGAACGACAATTCGTGAATTAGGAGACATTTTCGTAACAGCCGAGAACAAATTGAAGGGAAGGGAGAAAAAGGCCTTTGAGGGGAAAATGTTTTCGGAAAAATGAACAAACCAACGGAACAAAAACAAACGAAACCCATCGACGGCGGCAGCCCAGGAAAATTCCCTGAAAGCAAATCCCGCGGTTGACGGCCAATGTTCTTCGGCATAACAATGTATCCGGGGTAAAGGGCGTCTTTTTATCCCAGACGCGAGACAAAGTCAAACTTTGCGCGAAAATGAATGCTCCTCCTTTACAGTTGAACCTACTGAATGTAGACCATCGGAAGTTTGGACTAAATCAATGATGCGGAACTTCTCGTAATGACAATCCCTATACCGTGTTTCAAGAGTACACAAATTTGAGAGCGTACAAGTTGTGGAAGTGAAATCACTCCATAGTTTAAAGGGGTAAGAAGCGGGATAAGAAGATCGAAATTGACCTCGCCTGGATTTTTATTTCAAAACCCATAAAGACTATATGATTATTTTACATGGCTGATATTTCTGCCCCAATTTACCGAAATCTTTTTTTTCCGTGTGACCGACGCAAACTGACCTTCCGAAAAAAACGTTGCAAGTTTCATCGACCAATCCGCAATACCAAAAAGAATATCCGTCCGAGGCGACGTGCGCGAAAATGCGACCAAAACCAGATCACCGACCACTTAAAAATACCGTATCCCGTCGCCGTAAAAACCCCGGCATCATCATTTAAAGTACGGGTATGTCTTTGAACTCGAAGCGGCGGGATACCGCAACTTGAAACGTCCGGTCCGTCCTACCAGCCCTATACCGAAGAGCGGGAAGAGGAGACGCGAACAAGATCGCCCATCAGGAATCCGGATATACGTGCATTTCGATATCGCGCGCGCGATATATCCCACCCCTCGGTTTGTGGTCCTTCGCGATGATCCTGCGAAGGGACGTACTCGGGTGTACAGTTTATATCGACTATAATTTCAGCTTGGTTACGTCGTTGTTTAGACCCGGAAATGACGAAACTAAGTCAATAAATGTACCAAGCAAGTACGGGCTACCCCTCGTCGTATACACCTATCCAAGATTTTACTAATGGCCGGACCGAACTAAACGATGTGGATGATGATAAGACAACATTTATTCACCTCGGTACACATAGATGGTACAATGATCGCCCTCCTTTTACAATCGTACTATAGTTCATTATTTGTTTTCGCGTTAAATATTCCATTCTTACATGTGTTTTGGTTGACATTTCTCATTTGGGGGTAGTCACATTTTTCGCCGCCAACACCTATGAATAGTCTTGTCTCGCGATTAAACGCGATCATCATTCCAAAAATTAGAAGGACCTATGAAACCTAAAACAGAAGGAACGCTAAACGGTACTGACCTATTGCCAACATCCGCTACCAGAGGAATGCGTCAAGTGTCAACTGGACTTTGACGTCATCGCGATGACGAGGATAAAAGGCATCTAATGTCTTCTTCAATTGAAAATCGAAAAGCATATAGGAGGATTATACATATTCCCCGTTGGCCGAATGAAAAAATAAACGACAACAATGGGAATAAAGAGGTGAAACGCTCGATTGAAGCGCAATTTTCCGTTCCTTTCGAGATCCTAGAACCATGTACGTACGGCCGACGAGAATCGCACGGCAGTAAATTGAACTGATAGCAGGAACTGGATCGTCTGTTGACTAACCCTTAACTGTCCGATATGATGCTTTAATGGATTTCGAAATGAACATTAAATATTGGAAATTTGCATTTAAATGCAGATATTGCTTTTGCCGAGCCAGGTGAGTTACATTGTCTTTTGAGTTGTTGGGCCTGCAACAAGTTTTCTGGATTTTTGGTCCGAGTTACGTGATTACCCTATCGCGAAAGCACGTGTAAGAGTAAAGATCGGAACCACTCCAGGCATCCTCTTGTATCCGTATGACGAGCAAAAAGAAATGAATGATGGTCTTCCTTTTCTGGGCTTTTCTGCTTCCGCGTTGGCAACTTTACTCCATATTTGTACAGTTTTCACCCTCAGCTTATTATTAACAATTATTCATCGAATTTACTTGTAGGGGGAATAGGACAAGACTTTACTTGGTTTCGTCAATTGTTCGTCAAGAATTCATTGGAGCCAAAAAACGTCAACGTACAACTTCTGTTAATAACCGGACCGATGCGAAGACATTAAATACCGAGCAAACGTAGACGACCAATTGGAACTCCACGTCGTTCGTTGCGGCGTTCCTAACGGCGACACTTATCGCGCTCCGATTGGCCAACTTTACTCGTTTGTCATTTAAATTCCCCGCAACGGACCGATTTTTGGCACAGGACTTTTTTGCCCCTAGAATCGACGTACGTCTGTGAACATGCGATTTATTCGTCGTCAGTTTCCCGACGCTCCCATATACCGGAGTAGTAGCCTCCGGGCTATTTCGTTGTGCTGGTTGTGTACATTTTTCTTGCATTATTCGCCCGAACGTCCGAAACTCGTGGACAAACGTTCCGGTTGGTAACAATGCCCAAATCTATTTCCACGAGGAAGATGCCTGAAGCTCTGGTAGAAAGGGAGAGAGTTTTCCGCGATCCACTCAGCTGATGTCTGACTATCGCGGGGTTGCCGACTCTCCTCCTGTTCGCCTCGCCTTGTGGAGGCTTCTATACCGCGTGCGCAATGCGTGTCGTTCTGGGCGTGCATATTCAGGGCGTAACGCCGCAATAAACTCGTTCCGTCATCCTCTTCGGTGACTAAATATTGATAGTTCGCAAACATTCGATCATCAGTTTTGCATATTCCCCTCGTTGATTTTCAGCGCGTTGTAAAAAAAAAGAAGCAATTTTATAATCGCAGAAAACCTAGGAAATCGTCCTTTTTCGCGTGAAAGCAGGGCGTTTTAATAGATTTGACAGGTTTGATTGTCATCTTTATTTCGAGCAATGCTTTACTGTCGTACGACTGCACGACAAAAAAACTCGTACAATAGATGCCGAACCACGACTTCTTAAAGAATCAGGAATACTTTTGTTCCAGCAAACGAGAAATGGCCTCGTAATTGACAATGAAATACCCTTTCCTATAATGGATTGAGAATGGATTGATTTGCAAAGATTTCTTGTATCGATACCAAACCTTCCTGGTAAATCGTAAGACGAACATTATATAAACAGTGAAATAGTTTGATCTATACGTAATGCGCAATTTCATCAGAATTGAACGATTCTTCTTCGCACCATCCCTCTTCTCTCTCTCTCTCTATCTGTCTTGGTCTTCTTAAAAGTCGAACAACGGTCGTTGTAACCCGCTTCGATTTCTGCGTTTGACCTGCGCGAAATGACTGCCGCATGAAATCAGGATGTGTCGACGAAACCTAAGCCGAATAGCCGAGTGTATAGGAATGAATCTGGGTGACTGGATGGTAAAGGACTGTGCGATTCGAAAATTGGAGAGGTCAGTGTCGGAAATCGAGAGGGACGCTGCACGAGCAACGCGACGGCATGGCATGGCACGGCAGCAAAAGGGGAAGCCGGCGCTCTATATGTGCCGGCGAAGAAGCGGGGGTCGAAGGGTCAGGGGGAGCCGCCGGCAACAGCGTGGAGTCGCTGCTGCTGCCGAGGGGTGGGAAAACGCTGCGGAAGGGGGCAAAGACACGGGGGAAAGGGGATGCAGGCGAAAAGGGCGGTGAAACCGATTCGAAGGGAAGGCAACTCCGTTCGCGTCGCGCCGCTTCGCTTGGAAACAAGCGAGCTGACCAAAATTTAATAGATCATTTTCAAAACGCCTCGAAATCACACGGGAAAGGAATGAATACGCGGAATCTGTCCGTCACTTGTGTTGGGTATTCTACTTGTTACCAGAAACGCTAAATTATTGAGTCGATAACAACAACAATAATAATACACACGTATACATAATGATTAGGCATAAATATATGACTTCTTTGCCTTTGTGCAGAAATATTGATAAAATCGAGTTAATCTTTTTTTGGAAATTTTTTTTATCCTAGTTGT
Source organism: Trichopria nigra (assembly GCA_030522945.1). Lineage (NCBI taxonomy): Eukaryota > Metazoa > Arthropoda > Insecta > Hymenoptera > Diapriidae > Trichopria > Trichopria nigra. The sequence goes on from JAPYZR010003459.1 coordinate 6,315, forward strand.
CTGTTGCTCACTGCCTTCTGGATAACCGACTCTATTATTCGTGGAAAAGCGGTCATTGCAAATATTTCAACTAAATCTATACGACAAATATCAGCTTTAATCGAAGCAGTTGCCTCCGAAAAATACAAGAACAATTAGTAAGCAATACACCGCACGCTGTACAGTGCACGGGATGGTCAATTAAAAAAAAAGCCGATCGAAATCTACACCAATTCACGGAGTCGATTCAACGAAACAATTCGTTGATAAAATCAATTCATTGAATGACTGCTAGCGGTGAAAACGTTTCATAAATATTTGGAAAATCTTTCAAGTAACTTGATAGGATGAGAATATTATTCAAACGCAGATACTTGGAAATGTACTGAATGCTTGGAGAAGGTGCAAGTCCTTTCCTTCTGGACCGAATGTTTAGTATCGCCCAAAGAAAACCTACTTCATCCTCCCAGTCAAAACTTCTCGTGTAAATTTCAGCTGAAATTTCAATTTCAGTACGACGCACCGGCCGTCGTCGGTCTTTTTCGAAATAATCGATGCAAGAAACCCACAGCCGTAGCAAGATAGGGTCAACGGCTGCGGAAATCTGCAGTGTTACTATTCGGTCAGAGAATGCCAGGTCGAAAATACATCAGCGATTCGGCTTCGCAGAGGAAGGTGAGAGTCTTCAAATTGTCCGACAGTCAGGCCGACCAGGCATCGGTCCAAGTGTTGACAACTTGCAAAAAAAACGTCAGAGCTTGCGAATTTACTTCGATAAGAGTCGACGAATCACTGACACGATCAGACGACGATGGTAGAGACCGTCGAGATGAAAGACATTCTCGATCTTCCAACGATTTCGCTATAAAAGAATAAACGACTGCAGGATCCCTTTTATACATTATTGCCGATTTCGTTCCTCGATGAATACCTTTAATCAAGCGATGCTTATTCTGATCTTCATACAAGTTTCGCGTCAAATTTTCAAAATCTTAATCCATCACGGGGAGTGACTGTGGATGGAGGGAAACCTCTTATATTCTTTAACAAACCATGATCCTCCAAAAAAATATTCATCGTGCATCCTTTATCGTAACCTAAATTCAATCTAATTATCTCGTGCCACTGCAACAAACCTCAATTTAATTAAACGCGCCTTACGCAGACGCGCAAGGGGGGAAATGCATATTCCGCATGGCTTCGGGTTTCTTACACCGGCGTAAAATCATAGTTCCCAAGTCGGGTGCAAAAAAGCGCACCGCTGCACCTTGCAACTATATGTCTGTATTTACGATGCAATTAAATTGCAATTAATCTGCGCCGAACAAGAACGACGTCGACGAAGAAGACGTTACCGGCAAGAAAAGGAACCGAATAAAGATGACGAGTGCAGCGCGGAATAAATTTACTCCGAGAAAATCGAGCAAAGGGCGTAAGGGGGGGTAAGGGTGAGGAAGAATACCGCCAAAAAGTCAACGAGGCCGAGAAGGAGAGAGAAAATGAAGATCGAGCCCGAATGGATGCTAATGTAATGGCTTATTCCACCACGTGTCTTTCTTTCCGTCCCCACCAACGGCCGTGTCACCACCTCCCACCCCGCGGTCGTCGACGTCGAACTCCAGTCTGTCGCGATGTGACCACAATTGTTTTTTATCGCGCGTGAAACGGGACATGACTGCTATTCTGGGATCGTTTGAAGACATCGCAGGTTTTATTATAGACAAACGGACCTTTGCCGATGTTCAAAAATATCCCAATGTGTGAACGCCCCTGCACTTCGCTTACTTCCACCAATGCCTTCTCCTTGCTTCGTGCTTATTTATACATATATATATATAAACACTAACGAAAACTGCATTGACAATGAAGCCCTTTACGATATATGCACTAACTTCCTTTCTTCTTTTTTTGACTTCTTCCAGGCGATACAATTCCAAGTGACCTCTTATATAGAGAGGTAAATAGTTTCCGAAGGTATACGATGAATCAGTTTAGGGGGATCTGTGATTGAGTGCGGTGCTAGAGAAATTTTAACCCTTTCAGGGGCACAAATAAACTGGAAGTGTTATTAAACTGTTCTTATCGTATTCTTATTAAATTTTCAAAAAATATTGACTTTCTTGGGTGAAACTGGCGGTTTGCTGCCATATGTTGATAAAAAATAACAACAATAAGTATATCACAATGTTTTCCAACAGTAACTTTGGTTATCACCTCTAGAATCTGAAAGCATGATTTACAAGGAGTTGATATCGTACGGAGAATTCAGGGACGAATTGATATATGTATAAAATTGAAATAATGTAAAAAAAAGAAGAAATTTTTGACATTGTTTATTTAATAATAATTGTAAAATTTAATAACATGTTAATCGGTGAATTAATTAATTAAGCCAAATTAGTTTACCGAGTGATCAATTCAAAATATTATTTATTTAATTGTAAAATCTATATAATTATAACAAATAAAAAGTAATACATAAAAATACAGAACTCATTAGTATTGATATAATATAATAAACCGGAATTATGACAAAAAATCCAAAGAAATTGAGGTGGGAAGTCTTCCCACCGCCTCTGAAAAGGTTGAAACTACGCAACGATTTTTCAGTTTGAATTCCACTGATATTCTTCAATCACTTCGTATTATGAATTGTTCATCGATGCTTGATTCCTTTCGTCCTTACCCGTTCTTCGTGGTTCCTACTTGTCTTCAAATGTAAAAAATTTTATCAGCCAAAGCAGGCTGTGCCCCATACTATATATATATATATTTTTTTTTTCAAAACCTACAACAAAAACGTAACTATTGACGTATAAATTAAAAAAAACCATCTTATGACCTGACATTACGAATCTGTTACATGACGTATCACGGGAGCAAATTTGAAGTATTCGAGGTATGAGCGTGTCTTAGAACCTGAGACGTCAGAACGTACGAGGCGTGCCAAAGACGAGACGAGCTTCAGAAGGCAAGTGGAGAAGGCGATACAGCGCTTATGTCCGGAATGCCTTATCGCCCGTGATACAAAGGGCTACTTTTTGTCACGCTCATAAAAAATCGGGCCTTTTTAATTCCGATTAAGCAGCACACGGCGGGTTCTCATACATAGTCGATAAAAGTGGGTACAAAATTAAAAGCAGTATATGGGTGAAGCGAAGCTTTAACCACGACGTTGTAAGTGGACGAAACAAAAGATGAAGAGTGTATAAAAAGGGGTGTTACTTTGGATGCAGGAAAGACGAGATTCGTCACTGGACGGTTTAGGACTATATTCTAAAAGTTTAGATAAGTGTCGTCTTAATTGTATCGCAAATGGTTAAAGGCAGTATTCGCATGATTTGCCTTCGCTAGAATTAATATTAATGGCGACGACAATGAATGGGTAATAATAAGGAAAAAGTAAAAGGAACAACTACATATACTGCAGTAATGTACTCCAAACGTATTACATTACTGAATCCACTCTACATCATTCATTCCGCCTACGATAAGCAAAAGAAAGGATACTATATTCTGTGCTAAATAAGAATTACCAACGAAACGAAAATATTCAGGATTAATTTAAACTCGTAAAAGAAGCTTTGTGTTTTTATGATCGACATATTGTACGTCGGAATGTCGAAACTAATATTGCAAACAAAAGTTGCCATCTTTTGCGAATAAACTCCTGACCATTTACACACTGGCCAAATCAGGATCGCCTCACCTACACGCGAGTCCTCCAATTCTCGAAATTACATCGCTCTGCTCCCTACGTGGAATACCATTCGTGGATCGCTCCCATTCCTGAAATGACACGTACCCGCTTACAACAACCGGGACCCTCCGTCTATACGGTGTATGACCCATCAAATAGTATGTTTCACCCCAAGGTGAACTACATGCATAACGGAAAGATCAACATTCCCCAAAAGCAGTAAAATGGTAAGGATAAACGCATTCCTACAAGAACCTATAGAAAAATAATATTCTTGTATAGGCATCCTGTGAATGATCTTGTGCATATACGTTCAAAACATCATCATCCGCATCAAACGTGACCTATGATAGACTAAACACCCCCGGTTTACAGCGACTCTTCTCAAATGAAGACTAAATCAATGACCGTAGATCCCTCGGATTTGGAGAGACAGTCCATTCCGTGGTCCTTGCGCCGTTACCCTCCTCTAATAAACGTAAAATCGGTGAAGCAAGACCACACATTATGCGCAATGAGCAGTGATAAGGAACTATCGACGATTGGTTAATTGATTTGACCTTTCGTCCACGTTGCTTGGCCCCCTATTCGAAATTTCTTTTCATTTTTAATTAACTAACGACAGCCTTTGGGCATAGCGTGATTTTGTTGCATCGTAGTTAACACTAGACACTATTTTAATTAATTATCGATTATTGGGTAAATGGCTTACGACTAAAACTGGCGATACTGATGCTACAGCGCCCAGGGAATCCTTTTCAGCATATAAGAGGGGAGGCAGATGTCACGGAGACTCGATTGCATATTTACATAATTTATATTTTCTTCCCGGTAGAAATTGCTTCAACTCCCCCTAACAAGTATCATTGCTGTGTCCTACCCTGCTAGGGTTATTAAAAGTTCGATTTCAAAGGATTACTCTTCGATGCTCTGGCGATGCGTAGATCAAATGTTCTCCCGATAAATGTGACCGAGGTTGGCTCATAGGAAATTCTAATTACTATAAATACATCAGAACCTCTTGTACTTAGACAGTCCGTTACGCATTTCTCGTTCCGTTACTTCCTTTAACATGAATGAACGGTGATGCAAGACTATACGAGAGGTGTAACAAGAAACCGGGCGCTATAAGGGCGGGTTGAAGGAGAAGCATGTAAATTTGGGAGGTTCCACTGTGCTATTAAGTAGTTGAATGCAAAAGGGCATATGCGCGTAAAGAATGTAGGATGAAGTATTTCGATAGACATCCACCTCACGGTGTAAAAGAAAAAACGAAAGTGAAGCATTCGAAAATGTAAAATCTGGTATCATTCGTGTCTGAGCTGCAATGAAGTAACTCTACAGTTTTTTCATAAGACTATACTGTTAAAATTCGCACCGACTCAGTACCAACGGAATATTATACCAGTACAGATTTTAACATTGTTGTTCTTATGGGAAAACTGAACGAGTACGGTTCTCAGTTTGGCAACGGCTGTAACATCGTGAAGCTGGACCTACAGCAAGGACATCGTCATGGAAAGCTTCACCTTGAATTCTTTATCGGCATACGCGAGAAGCTGGTGCTCGTGATCATTATTCTAGTTAAGGCAAATGTGGCGCCCTTTCGGCGTCCGCGGATAAAAGCCAAATAAAAGACTTACGTTGCTGCTTGTGCCTGGACTCCATGATGATCATTTGTTCGTGCTTGTGCCATACAGCGTCGGTAGTGTCGGTGCCCCCGATGCTTCTGGCACCGGCAGGTGTCTGTTGGACACCACCGCGACCTCCTCCACCGCCGCCGCCTCCTCCACCGCCATACTCCATTCCGCTACGAAAGCGGCTCCGGCTAGAACAGCCCCTGGAGGCCGTTCACAACGACATTGGGCCCACGTCGGGCTCTCGGTGCCCTGCTTTGTAGTCGATGAGATGTTTCTATCTATTCCGTTCGTCCAATGTTCGCACTCAGGCCCTGGTTCACTACCCTCCACCTTTGCCAGCCCGTGCCGTCCTGACTCCGATGTACGGGAGTAGCTAGCAGTAGCCGACACCAGGAGGAACCTCGTTGTTCTGTGTCAGGGCGAGATCCGACCGGCGTCTAGCATTGATTCAGCCTCTCGTCTTTCTATCGCCGATCGGCCAGTGTCCTAGTGACGCTTCCGGCGGCCGTTCCTGTCGTACTTGCCGATCCTTGCGGTGCTGATAACGATCCGATCCACAGCACCGCCGTCTTCCAGCTCCGCGTCCGCGAGGTGAACGAAGGCGCGTACGTCCTCGTGCTCGTCGCGGCTCCTCGCCCTTCCTCCGAAACCTGCCCTTATTAGCTTGCATACGAAAAAGTAACTTTTATATACAGGCGTGTCTCGCGCCGCCGCCGCTGCTCATCGTCGACTTTGACGGCGGCGTCCTTGTCGTCGTCGCCGTCGTCGTCGGCCAGCCGGCTGCAAACCCCTGCAATGTCCGCTACGTTCTGGCGATCCGTCGCCCTTTTCTCATTTGCCTGAACGAGATTGGTCTTGAATTGTAAGAGAATGTCACTGACGTCGTCGCTGATTGCACGAACCTGCAAACGATATCGAAAAACATGACTTTATTCCCACTTCTCTTTCAACTCGTTATTGAATTATCTTTTTTTTTTTTGTTACTTTATAATAGAATTCTTTTAAGACTAATTTAAGATTAATTCGGTGCCAAGCTGTCAAATTCAGTGTTTTGTGTGTGTTCTTTTAGTATGCTACTAGTGTATTCATTAGTGTTGTTGAACTTGTGTGTGCCGTGGAATTGAAGCTACTTTCGGTGACGAAACGTTTATTGCTCTATACGTCCAATCAGAAGTTTTTAAACCACTTTTTTCTCAGCATGAACATTCTGCTCCATGGGTAATTTTATTTAAATATTTAGTATCGACAATTATTAATCTTGACTGATTTAGCACTTCGAATTCCCACGGAATGAAAGTTCCGCAATGGCTGCTCTATACAGATCGGGCGGAGAACAACAACGCGAACACGAAACTGAATTCACGTGCCGCGTAAATGATTCTGGAATTTTAAGTGCGTGTAATCTCAAATAGTGCGATATGCTCGTTCGGCGTGAGCTTCAGCTTCAGCGGCGGAGTGTTATTCAAAACAAACAAAAAAAGTCATATCATTCTCTTTCCAAACTGAAGAATCTTTGTTACATTTCGACCACTGATTTTCTCGCGCGGCAATTCTTGGATACGCCTGAAAAAAAAAAAAAAATGTCTGTCGCCTAATCGGCCATGATTTCTCGCGGTCTCGACGCGTTTGAAGAATAGGAAGGGAAAGGCAACGATTGACAGATCTTTGAGGGAAGAAGCAGAGATGAGATGATTCGGTGCTATCAATATGTCCCATATTATACGGGGACCCGAAATAAAGTTCTTTAAATAGCATTAGGTCAACTTGTGGATCAATGAACGAGCCACGGATTTCTCCACTTTTTTTTTTATTCTTCTCTCCTCGTTTACGCAAAAGAGACGCGTTTCGATCTAGCATGACTGCCATTGTCGTAATGGACGATTTACGCTCGAAAAATTTTAAGGGATAGCCGAATTACAACGGGAGTCGACGATTGCGATCCGTTAAATCGTACGTAATTGGATAACGCGTACATAAAGAGCTGAAATTATTCGACCAACGGCGTAGACCTAACTAACTCTCTTATCTCTGATTTGATTTAAATACGACGATAATTGCTGTATCTCGCTGTAATTTAATTTTAATTTTACGATATCACCGCGTGCCTATCGTAAAGTAACGGGCCTATTTAATCAGAATAGCGTACTCTTCTTCTTTTTCAAGGTTGTTTTTTTTTTTTTTACTTTGTTATACTCAGTCGTCCTCTTCTTTAATTTAATATTTCTCCAACATTTTTTAATTAATTACATATTATTTTGTTTTTGTTTTATATATAAAAAAAAATGTTTTTTTTTCTTTATTCATCGTCATTAATAATATCGTTATTATTTTTTTTTTTTTTTGTATTTGTAAACCTGCATTATTTTCAGAATTTCCAACAATCCCTACAATTTTAACGTTTTTTCTTTTGTCTCTTTCTAATTTTCTCCGTCTCATTTCTTTCTCTTGTTATCTCTTATTAATTTGAAAGTAAAAGTTTCTCAACCAGTTACATATTATTCTTCTTCCTCTCTTACAATGTTTTTGCTTAATTTTGTGTCTATTTATCG
>JAPYZR010003460.1:0-14178 GCA_030522945.1 Trichopria nigra
TCTTTTTGATTTATAGAAGAGCTGCAAAAGCGTTAAAATGCAACCAAATAATGAAGAGCAATAAAAAGTGACCAAGATTTACAGTAAATGAAAAAGGGTAACGATAAATAAATTTGAAATTAAATAATTATGAAAAAAAAAAAAAAAAAAAAAAAAAAAAAAAAAAAAAAAAAAAAAAAAAAAAAGGAACAAAAATAAAACTAAAACAAATGTACAAACCAATTAAAAAACTGTAAACGAAAATTATGAATTTTAGTATTATATGGTTAGTAATTATTGTTCGGCTTGCTTATACTTGTGTAAGATTATAACTGTGATTAGAAACTATTTCTAGGCATGTATTTTGGTCTGTTTAGTAATTTTAATAAATCTGTAAGTACGATGGGTTGAAGAATTATTGTCTTTTTTATGTAAGTCGTTTGTGTAGCGATGTATTTTCATTACAGTTCTCTCTTCATTTAAATTCATAGTCACACAGTTTAAAAAGAATTGCGTCATATAAATTTAAAGATAGATGGCGCCACACGCAATGAGAAAGACGACGATACAGTTACCAAGGATTAGCGTTAAACGACGAAAGTATACATGGAAACGACAAAAACGATTATGTCGAAATGTTGTCACTGTTATTCATTGTTGCAATAAATTGTTATTTGTGTTAAAAATCATTCTCTCGTTTTACGACAAAACCTTACTATTAAATTGTTAATATTATTTTTCGACGCAAGAAACTAAATGCTGATATTTTCCAATGGTGTAGTGCTCTCTCCCGTAATGTCACAATCTAAGGTCTTGTATAGGCAAAGGAATCCTCCGATAATAACCCCCCCCCCCCCTCCTTGTTTTGAAGTCCACTCATTCCCTGTGTGCGTATTTGCCCTTTGTGGCAAAATTTGCAAAGAAAAACAAAACGAATATACTTGTGCTATTGACACTAACGGAGGATTTCAAAGCACCAGCGACAAAAAGAAAATGACATTATAGGAAAATGTACTCTCTATATACTAATCGTTACATGGAACAACCTTGACTTTTGAAAAACTTGATTCTTTGGGCAGATCGATATTCATTTTTGTTATCGCATATGTGAATTCAGACTGTAAAGTCAAATCATATTTACTTTGGTCAGTTTTTCGCTAAAAAAATATCATTTTCAAGTAATTGGACTGTTGCGTTCTCATTGGTTGTGTAAATCTTCAAATAACTAACGATATAAATGTGAAATTTTTAAACTTGTCTCTTCCAAAGTTACAATTTCGGAAATGCTCTGTTTAGGACAAGATAAAGGAAAAATCCCAGGAGATTGAATTACTTCGAAAAGAGCGAGATTTAGAACGGGAACGCGTCACGAAAGCTGCCAATCAAGCAGATCAGGCAGAACAGATCGTTACTACCCTTAAAAAAGAATATGATCAGGTAATATTAATTTTCACATATAATGTATATAGTGTAATAAATAATACAATTAATATTAGTATTAACCCATTAAGTCCAAAATGTCGTCAAAAAAACGTCGTATTTAAAAAAAAATATGAATGTATCAGGTGAATTGATGTATAAAGTATGGTAATGTGTGAACTAATTCTGACTAGTATCGAGAGGACATGGAAAAATCTACCAAAGATGTACAAGATGCTTTTTCAAAGTTACTCGAAGAAAAAGACTTGCTCTCTGTCCAATTAGAGGAAGAACGAAGGAAATGCGAGGATCTGTTATTCCGATTTGAAGAGGAATCCATTCACAAGGACGACATTCAGGTAAGATTTAAATAAGAAAAGGAAAAAAAAAGAAAAGTCTTAAACTTTATCGAACGGTACCCAAGCGGCACAAAATGTCTGTAACGTTTCAGAAACGTTTCAAAAATGTTACGGACATTTTGTGCCGGTTGGTTAGGCTTTTCTTTATATAATTGCAGTAAAAATGCTTATAGTTTCTGCACTATTTGTTTCTTTCGTCTTATAGTTTGTAAAATCAATTATGATCACTGTAGGTGTTATTCTCGTTGATAAGTGTATTATAGATTGTGAGAAATTAACGACTTCACGTTTTTCAGTATTTAACATTTTCAATCATTTTTAGTTTCTCTTGTTGCGAGATTAACTGTTCTACTTTAGACCCGTCTTTAAAGTTGTAATAAAGTACACCGTATACTATTACTATAATAATGACGTAACGTCACTGCGAAAAGTGAGGTTACGTCACTATTTACCGGAAGTTACATATAGTGCTATATTCTATAGAGGGGCATTAATTAATTAACTAAAGCAAAAACAACGCGTATTGCATTAATATGTCTAATATTACAAATAACGGTGTTGGTGGAAATAAATCTGAATAATGCTTTGATTTAGATTATTCGTAAGCTTTATTTTACACTACGAATGCCGATCGTTTATTTTAACAATAAACGCTTATACCGATTCATGTGATTGCCTTTGCTCAGAAGAAAATTCGATAATTTGAAGAAAACTTTGTCACGAAGATTTTGTCCACTTTTCACTGTTTTCATGCGTAAGAGAGTTGATTTTATCTTGTATTTAATTGGATTGCATAAAATTTGATTTATGACGAATTTGTTTATCGAAAAAATTACGTATTTTTTGAGACATTGGTTTACTGGCGAATGAAATTTGATGGAATTTTCTCAAAGAATATTTGAAACGACCAAATTCTGGAATAATTGAACTTTTTAAAAATTAATTTTGATTCGTTACGTATATTTTATTATTCTTAATAATTGCACAATTCACTGAGTAAAACGATTATTATACGGAGAAAAATTGAGAAATGCTCGACTGTTTCTGATCAGAATCTTGCAGAAAGACAAAGTTGATTTATTTAACAAATTAACATCGTTGATTAAAACAAATGCAGATTGCAGTTGTCGACGCCTTCACTAGATGGCGCTCCATGCAGAGGTTTCGCGCAAGCACCGGAAATCGTGCACCTAAGTATTTACCGTTTTCCATCTTTTATTCATTTTCTTTTTTTTTTTAATTTAAAATTATGTCCGCGTCGTTTCGAATGTGATCTGTGAAATCTCGTTCGCCAGTGATCTCAGAGGGGAAAAGCGCATTCGGCGCTCTCTGTCCGGTGGGCTAACAAGGCGTACTTTTGCTTTATTTTCAGAAGCAAGAGAGAACTCAACAAAACGTGAGTATCCCATGGATGCCTTCGGGGCCTGTAAGCAAGCGTCCGACCAAGTTCTTCACCGCTTACCTCGTCATCACGCTAGCGTTTTCGATTATCTTTCACTGCTCCTTCAAAATCATCCATCTGATTCCCCTGCTTCTGAATGCATTCACAGCTTACATTTACTATCACCTTCAGGATATGAGGTTACGTTGGAACGCATTTAACGCAACGTTTACGCGTCACTCGTTCGTTTCCCAAACAGCACGCGTTTACACTTGAATTTGTTGTTGAGTATTATTGCTTTGTAATAATCGACTTGGCGTACTTGCGTATGTTGGCGTAAACTGTGGATAGACAATGCTTTAAAATGTACTTGTTTCAAGTATCACTTAGAACGAAACGAAGAAAAGTATCGATTCGTAATTGTTGGAGCGAGATTGTCATTTGCACACGTCGATCATGTAATGTTTGTTTTTGTATTTCTATAACAATGTTAATTTATTGTTTAATTTTATACCGCGTAGAGCTTGTCACGTTTCGGTAAAATGTGTTCGTTTACATTAGCAATAGATTTCTTGTTTGTTCATGACGTATTTTGTTTTTTTTTTCAATGTTAAGGGACGCATTCGTGTCTTTCGACGAGTCAGCCATTTTGGGCCATCTGTTGTGTGGGTTTTATTAAAGCAAGTTAGTTCTATAAATCAGCGTGTCTGTTCAATAGGTGGTTAATACTTCGAACGAAAACAAAATCAAGGACCTCGAGCGTCTACTCTCGGAAGAGAGGGAGCGAGTGACCCAGCTCGAAAGAGACAGCACGAAATTGTTCGAGGCTGAAGAGGAATTGGCGAGGCTGCGCACAGAATGGCAAAACACCACGGTGACGGATAAAGTACAAATTAAAGGTACTCGGAACGCATCCTTTGCTTATATTTGGAAAACGGAAGAACTCAGTGGCTTTTTTAAAATTTTCATTTTTTTATGTGGGTTTCGAGTAACATTTTTTTGCACGATTTGAAGATTTGAGAACCGAAGTCTGCAAGAGAATTGGCGGAAATGGTATCGACGTTCTTGTTTCGTTACCTTTTTGTCGTCCTTCAATAGTTAGGTCGGCTCATCTTTGTTATCATCCGTTTTATGGTAGCGATTAGATTCCGAGCATTTCAAATACAACGAAGTGACTTCTGTAAGTTCCTTTCGTTAATTTTTATTTCTCGTCTCATGTTCGTTATAAAGAGGACGATGTTCAGAAGAGTGCGCGTTTACAATAATCCTTCGAAATATTTACAGGTAAGTTTTCGATATAATATCGGAGTCTTTGAGTAGTGTCACTCAAAGGGAATCTCGTTAATCCATTTATGCACTTCACTAATTAGATAACCGGACATTTGGCTACTTTAACATGGTCGCGGTGCCAACCACAGACAATGAAGAATTGATCGCTAATCAGCGAGAGACTTTGAATGAGAAATGGTCTAATATAGTGGACCATGTTCTAATTTATACCTGCCGAATTCTGTGATATCTCTCCATTCCCTCCATGGGGGATTCGGAATACGCGCCTATAACAACATAACCTTGTTGCGACTTGATAATTTGCGTTTATTATTGAAAAAAGTGATTTCAAGCATATTTCAGTAAGAGTTTTAGCAAGGTATGCTAGTATAAATGAAATGCGATGAATCGAAATACATCATTTAAAAAGTTATCTTAAAGTCGAATAAATAATAGTGGGAAATATGGAAAATGGCACGGACATTACTTAACGGCACTTGTAAAGATTTCGTTTTCAAATCTTCAAATTTTGACATTTTTACGGTGGTTAAATGATTTAAAACGGAAGAAAACTTCTAATTTTTCTAATAATTAGTCATTAAGTATATAGTTTAAAGTAAATCTCCCACTTTCTTGATGATTTCAGACATTTTGTTATTTTCTAATCAGAATGATTATCTTAAAATTTGAAAAGAAATGTTTCAAAATATGAACAAAAAGTCTTTGTAACGTCACTCATTTCCTTTTTCGAGGTTAGGATGACATTTTAGAGGTTAAGAATATATTTAATAGGTACGTTATACGATGATTTACTTTGGCATTAATGATGAAGATTATTTCAAACTTTTCTGCCGAATAATTAATTTTTGGTGTTAAAATAAGTTTGCGAATTGTTTTTTTTTTTCTTTCTTTTTTTTTTAGAATCATGAATACCGGGTGCGTACGAGGAGGTGGAACATAGGGCAACCCATATTAACCCTATGAAGCACAATGCCCCCTCCAGACAGACACCTTATATACTTCATTTTTACGTTTTTTTTTTTTTTTTTTTCATTTAATTTTGTTGTAAATGTTAACTACCGTTCTTATACGTGTTTGGAAATTAAAATAAATGAATGTTTATCATTAATTATCGTGTTAAATTGTTTACAATGATAATGTGAAAAAAGTAATGTAAAGGAAAACGTCAGATTTTAAAAATTCGAGATGGCGGATTCAAGATGGCCGACCGTAATGTGAAAATTTCATTTAAATATTCTGAAATAAAGAAACCTAACCTCAAACTGGAAACAGTATTTTCGTTAAATTCTTTGCTGATGAGGCAAAATTTGTTTGTGTCGGTATTTTAATAGTGTCCTGAATAAATTTTACGGTTGAATGATCGATCACAAGAGTGACGTTAATGACAAATATCAAAATTACTTATTGCACAGAAAAGTTTACGAAAATTATCCGCGCCAGATTTTGAATGGCATTAAAGTTAAGTAAGAACTAACTTCGCTTGCGCTTTGAGTACTGATTTATGTTTAAACGATCGAAAACGCCTTTTCCACTTGTAATCAGACTTGGAGGACCGTAATAAACAGTTGGAAGAGGAAAAGGCTCGTCTCGAGAAGCAAATCGCAGAGTCGAGAACGGCCGCGGTATCGTCGACCGATGAATTGAGCGAATTGACACGCAAACTGAAAGAAAAAGAAGAGGACGTCACTAAACGCGAAGCTTTGAGGTCGTCGTTGCAGAAAGATCTCGACGAGGCGAAACGGCAACTGGAGGAGAAATGCGCCTACATAGAAGAGCTGAAGAATGGCTACGACTTGCAAACGGAGAGTTTGAAAAGGGAAATCGAGCAACTGAAGGAAGCCATCGGAAAAATGATCGAAGAAAACTCGAAAGAGAGAGACAACCTGACGGAGGAATTCGAAAGAAGACTGCGAGAGAAGGAAAAGGCGATAGCATCCAGGAGTTCGGAACTGACGGCAGAGTCCGAGAAGGTGCTGTCCGAACAGAAAGAACTTTTGGAAAAGCTGAAAGCAGAACACGCGAAACGCATCGGCGAATTGTCCGGGACTTTCGAGTGCCAATTAGCTGAGAAAGAGAGCACCATAGAGAAAACGAAGACTTTATTGGAACAGAAGAGCAAGGAGTCCGTCACACTGGCCACTGAATTGGCTAACTTACGACAGGCCTGCGAATCCAAGGATGAGGAGATCAAGAAGTCGACCGATGTCATACAAGGTATTGGTCATTCATTCATTCTTTTTTTTTCAGTTCTGACGTCTGGCTTATTGGCGACAGTAATTATTAGTCCGCTTGGCGGCGCCAGCGTCGAGTATAATCTCAAATACGTTCATTGCAAATATTATGCTTAATTAAAGTTTTTGATTGATAGATTTGACCGAGAAACTCATGGCGATTGAAGAAGATCGCGCAAGCCTCAACAAACAAATCGTGGATTTGCAAGCCAAGATGAATGACGACACCAAAGTAATTTTCCTAGAAAAGCAAAAACTCGTAAGTATTCGAGTTTTAGAAGATTTTCAAAATTATTTCAAATACTCTTTGTAAAAAAAATCTCTTTCGTTTGATCAATTTAGGAGGAAACCGTAACTTGTCTGACCGCACAAGTGGAACGAGCCACGTCTCAATTATCTGAAATGAACGAAATACTGAAAACGAAGGAACACGAATTGGCCGAACTGAAGGGAGCCAAAGCTGCGGAAGTCGACGAATTGAAGAAGCAGTTCCATGAACAATTGGAAGATAAGAGTAGGTTCATACAAAATATAAGCACGGATGTGGCGCAGAAGAATCATCTTTTGGGAAATCTTGAGCAGGAACTCGCTGATTTGAAGTCGATCATAGCCAGCAAAGACGAAGAAATCAAGAATCTCCTGCATAAAACTTCAGGTAATTAAATTCAAGTATCTTTCCTTTTGTTGATTCGTAAAATTGCAACAACAAACAAAAAAAAATAGAAAGTTGATGACCATATTGAATATGCACGAACCAACTGCACATATATGTGTAATGTATACAAGTTGGGCCACTAGATATGGAGAAGTGTTGGGAAATAAACATTGATTGTCGAAGGTTCAAACTAGAATTTTATGTGAAATTGAAAAAAAAAGCAGGAATTACACCGTTGTCCCTGTCCAAATCTGTGAAATCTTTTTACTCCCACCGAAGGAACAATCGTTACTACCTCCTCGACAAGTTCCCGCCAAAATCAGAATTCAACTTCGGCGACTTAGCGGACAAGAGGCGAGGAGAATATATATAGGT
This sequence comes from Trichopria nigra, assembly GCA_030522945.1. Classification (NCBI taxonomy): domain Eukaryota; kingdom Metazoa; phylum Arthropoda; class Insecta; order Hymenoptera; family Diapriidae; genus Trichopria; species Trichopria nigra. The sequence goes on from JAPYZR010003460.1 coordinate 7,690, forward strand.
TTGGAGAGATACGTAGTTTAGGACAGTATAGATTTTGACAGGGACTGGAGTAAAAGGCTTCCAATTTATCGATAAACTTAATTTGTGAATTACTTGGGTATTTTGAGCAAAAAAAATTTTCAGAATTACAAGACGCTATTACATTATCCGAGCAAACCAAGACGAACCTCGAAAGCGAGTTGCGCATGTACGAAGCGAATCTCAGCGAACTCAATGAAAAGTTCTCCAGAGCCGAAGAGAAGATGGGGCAACTCACAGAACAAAAAGAAAAATTGGCAAGTTGAATTCGTTAATATTTTTTTATTTTTGTCCCTTAATAATGAATAATCCAGTTCGTTAAATCTTTCATAATATTATACTTTTTTTTTTTTTAGTGCCATTTATAGAAATTTGTTTCATGTTTATCGATTTCATACTCTAACTTTTTGCGTTCTTTTTTATGACAATTTTGACCTTTCTTATTGAATTTTATTAGAATTTCGATTTTGTCAATTTTTATTTGATTTTTCGACGTTGTCACTTTTTTCCATCTTCTCTTCCAGTTTATTTTTTGCATCTTTTTCATTTTTATTTTCGTCAAATTTTACTCAATTTTACTACAAAATAATCTTTTATATCGTTGTCAATCGTCAATCGTTGTCCAATTGGTTGTTGTCAAATGTTGTCAATTCTTGTCAATTATTGGTCGTTTTGTCATTTCTCTGTGATAATTCATCAATTTCTTGTCAACTTGCATATATACTTTCATCAATATCTTAATTTTTGACTAGCTGTTTTCGCCGCATTAATCGTGAGAAATCCTCATTTGTTGTCAATCGTTGTCACGCTTCAATTCTTGTCAATTATTATGCATATCTTTTTAAGACATTGCTACTTTTTTTTTTTGGTTTGTCACTTTTATGTGATCACTCGTTTATTTCTTGTTAATTTGTCCATTGCCATCAATTTGACGATTTTTGCTAGTTTTGTGTCAACTTTGATAATTGTTGTCGAGTTTTGAGAAACGTCGTCAATTTCTGTCAATTGCTTATCAATTCTCGTCAATTTTTAAATTCAATTTAGTCGTCAATTATTAGTACATTTGTAATTATTTATCAGTAAGCCATTGCTAATTTCATTTGTTTGTCACTTCTCAGTGATCATTCGTTAATTTTGTTGTCATTATGTACATTTTCATCAATTTGTCAATGTATGACAGTCCACTGCGTCGTTTATGGTAAATCCTCGATCGTTGTCAAACGTCGGAAAATTTTGTCAATACCGTCAATCCTTGTCAACTATTGAACATTTATAATTTCTCTGTACTCTAATTTCTTTGGTTTGTCATTTTTTCAGTTTTTCAATTGTTATTCAGTTAATCGTTGTCAATCGTCAATCGCTGTCAATTGTGGTCATTTGTTATTTCTCAGTAGTGATCATTCATCAATTTCTCGTCATCTTGTACCTTTTTAACAAGCGTTTGTAATATTGCAACAACTTTTATCGAAACAATGTCGCTTTCGCCAACTTCTTTTTTTTTTCTTTTTTTTTATTTGTACAAATTGAGTTGTCAATTTTAAGTTTGGAGATACTAACGTAAAATGATGTTAATCGAGATATTGACGAAAAACCATGAAAGGAAATGAGCCCGATAATTCGTCCAACAGGAGCAGGAGATATCGAACGTCGTTAGCACCTCTGCAGATTCGTCGGGCAAATTGGTCAAGTACAGCGAGGACCTGCGTCAGAAAGAGAAGGAATTGGACGAGGAGCGCGACAAATGCTTCGAATCGCAGAAATCCCTGCACGCCGCAGAAGCGAAGATCACGGGCCTCGGCCAGGAGCTGAGCAGGGCGAATCTGTTGGTCGATCAATATCGCACGGAAAAAGAGGAGATCAAGGACCAAATGGCCGACGTCAAACGGGACTTGGGCGAATTGTCCTCGAAACTCGTCGAGTATCAGCAGAAGGAGCAGGAGCTTCTGCAGGCGTTGGCGCGAATGAACCTCGTGGAGGCGGAAGTGGAGACCAAGAATCGAGAACTGACGGAGTTGACGAATGCGTTGAAGGCCGTTCAGGCGGAAATGGCGGAAGCGAGGAAAGAGCTCAGCGACATCAAGGAGCGGCAGCAGGTCGAACATTCGGACTCGGAGAAGACGGTCGCGGAATTGGAAGAGAAATTGTCGATGGCGCAGGAGAATCGCCGACTCCTGGAGGCTGCGGCGGAGGCTACGAAGGAAAACCTGGAAGCCGAGAGGACGAAACTGGCCGATCAATTGCGATCGGAGAGCGAAAAATTGTCTCGATCCGAGTCGCTCCTTGGCGATTTCGAGTCGAGATTAAGGGCGTCGGAGGGTCAATTGGCGGAACTGAAACTGGAACGAGAGGAGCTGAGCAAAAGCTCGGCTGCCGTCGGTGCCAAGTACAACGAGGCCCTGACGGAGTTGACGTTGTTGAAGTCGTCGCACTCGAGTTCACTGTCCGAGGCGTCCCTGGAACTCGCTGCGGCGAAACAACAATTGTCGCAGGTCAACGCGACCAAGGAGCAGCTGGAGAAGGAGCTCGAGGAGGCTTCGGCCTCCTCCGAGGATCTCAGGAAGAGATTGTCCGGTGCGACGGAGAGTGCCGAAAAAATGAGCAGACAGATTCAGGACATGAAGGTCGCTATGGCGAGGAAAGAGGAGGAGTTTGCGCATCTGTCGGAACGATCGAACTTGACCAAGGACGACTTGGAAACAATCAGGAGGCGAGTCGAATCATTGGAATCCGAGCTGGCGGATAAAGATCACGAGATTCAGACCACTGCTACGTCAAAATCGAAATCGGAAGAGAATGCGAAGGTCGCGGAGGCGGACCTCGCGACGCTGAAAGAGGATTTGGAGAAAAGGACGAACCTGACCAAGGACCTGGAAATGAGAGTCGCCGAATTGACGAAAGAGCGAGAACGATCAGCGAGCGAGCTGAAAAATAAGGAGCAGGAGATGAGGTCGGCTGTGGATCAATTGAACGAAGAGCTGCGTAAAAGGGAGAAGACGATGGAGGAAGCGATGCGAAAGAAAGACGAGGAATTGGCGTCGTTGCTGGCCGCTCAGGCGACCAAGGCGAAGGAATGCGAAAGAGCTTTCGAGGAGGAAGCGAAGGCGAGAAAGAGCGAGTTGGAAAATACATTGAAGGAGGTCGCCGAACTGAAGTCCACGAGGAGTCTCTTGGAGGAGCTCCTGATGAAGGCGGAGGAGCAGCAGAATCTCGCGACCAACACGATCAAGAGCAAAGAGAAGGAGGCCGAAAAGAACGCGCAAAATCTCACGGAGAAGATCAAAATCGTTACCGAAGAATCGACGCGATTGACGGACGCACTCGGTCGCATGTAAGTGAGAGCTCATTCGCGCTTAGCGAGTATAGAGTCGAGAAACGGCCGACTTTGCTCCCTAGGGGGAAAACGGGCGAGTTTCGGCCCGAGTGAGGAAACGGGCGCTTTCGCTCCCCCGGGAGCAAAGTGACGTTATTATTTTTTATTTATTTTTTTTTTTTTTAAATCGTGGTTGGGAAAGCCCCTTTTGATTAATGACGCGATGTGTTTCAGGGAAAAGGAAAACAAGCAACTCGTAATAATGTACAACGAGGCGACTGAGAAACTCAAAATGTCGAATGAGAATATGAAGAACAATATAAACGTAAGTCGATTGAAACTGAGATAAATGATTTCAAAACTTTTCGGTCATTTTCACTGGATTTTACTGTAAACATTGTAGACGGAGGAGCGCATAGTTAAGTCGACGATTCTATCAGCCGGTGGTGACGCGAAGCAACCCGAGGAAAAAGTCGACTCGGAGCTTCGCAAGCTCAAGGAGGACAACGAGACTGCCAAAGGCCAAATCGACTTCCTGAATTCTGTGATAGTAGACATGCAGCGTAAGAACGAGGCCCTCATTTGCAAGGTTCAAGTTCTCGAGATGGGTGTGCCAGTCAACGAAGCAGACGACTACAGCCTGTAAGTGACTTTTACGCCGTATTCGCTTTATGTATAATTAATTATACGTTATTACGTATCGGTGTACGTTAGTAATAAAACATTTTTTTTTTACTCTATAGATCAACGTTGGAAAATAGAATGATGCCGCCCAGAATGTTCTGTGATATTTGCGATCAGTTCGATTTACACGAAACAGAGGATTGCCCCCGACAGGCACAGGATTTTACAGAACCGCCAAAACTTTCGAAGCCCGATAAGAAGAAGAAAATACCGGTAGAAAGGCCGTATTGCGAAAATTGCGAAAGTGAGTATTTCCGCACTCTATAGTCAGAGTTTTGACATCTTTCGTAATGATCTACTATTTCGACAAATCTAAGCACATTAATTAAATTTCTATCGAATGTCAAATGTTTAAAATTGTACTCGTATTCGACCCAATGCTTGCCGCAGAGTCTAAAACATTTTCCTGTGAAACATAACCTCTCATATCACTAAAACAAAACCTCAAGTGCATGACATTTTTCAAATACATACTTTTACATGAAATAATTGAGTTACGTAAATTAATTTTTTCATTTCAACTTTCAGTGTTCGGACACGATACACTCGAGTGTGATGAAGCCGAGACATTCTAAAGTTGAGCTACCAGTGTGCTTCAACATTTACTATTAGGACAGAAGAACATTTGTTGAATCTTTATAGTATATTTTTTTATGCCGGATTTCAAAAGGAAAGTCAATCGTAAATTCTTCCAAGACTTTCAGAAACCTCAATAATTTATGCTTCCAACTTTTCATTGCGATTAAGGGAAAAAGACACAGCAAAAATGATGAATCTTTCATTCATTTTTGAATCTAATTTACCGAATGGTCATTTGATTGTATCATTAGTATTAGTTGCACTTTTAATCTCAATTTTACTAACGCAATACATTTTTTTCTATTTTACGAAGAGAAATACAAATTTGTCTAATACCGGGATTAAATGTTATTTTGCATAATTAACGAGGCGTACTGTCGAGTGACCATTAATGTAACGAAACAAGCATAATAAGTTTACTAGAAAAGTATGTTCTTTTAAGTGTACGTCGACTTTCCCCCTTAATTAGTTCATTATATTTATTACGATCATTATTGTACATATATATTTATAGATTTAATATTAGTGTCCATCAATATTAAGATAAACCGTCTGAATACGAAATAATCTCATAATGGAAAGTTATAAATCGTAGACTGAATTTGCCAGGAGTATTTAAAATTAATCTAACATGAAATTATATAAGGAACGATTATTAAGACCGTATAAATCTCTACGCTTGTTAGTCTCTACGAAAGATGTAATTTATGTAAATAGCATCTTTAAAGGTACCCTATACACTGTAATTTATAGATCGTCTACGCACTGCGTGCACGTCCTTACGAGAAAGATCGAGAATCCAAGTATGCAAATTGAAATTTCTCTCGAAATTAGCGTTAGTTTTAGAATCAGTGCCTTTTACGTAAATATTATGCAGACCGGTGATGTTTGCATTGCGCTGAACCGTCTTAAGTTTCTGTAATTTGGTGCAATGAATGTTGCAGCATTTATTCGTTACGTAAATCAGGATTCAAGTAAAGTGAAAATTTAGTACGAAAAAGATTTACAAATGGAGGTTAAAAGATAATGAAAAATAAATGTTTTCATTTATGAACGCCTTCATTTTTATTGGCATTCTTTTTTAATCACTTTATCAAACTATTTACATTTATTACAATAGGTTTGTTATGAATTAAAAATATTTCATCAAATAGAGCAAGTCATATTTTATAACTCGTCTACTTTTTTAATACTGCGACCATGCTCGCATCCCTCGCATGAAATTACACTCAAGATGTAAATTGAATTTATATTTAGTCTACGCCTTCTTTCTTTTCCTTGATGGCTTCCTGTTGAAAATAAATTTGTCGATATTAAAATTAAATAATTAAGAATTTTTTACAACAGCTTAAAGTTATATATATATATATATATTAATTAACCATCATTATTTTTACTAACCTTAAATCGTTCCTCAAATAGTGAAAGTTCTGCCATAAGATCTGTAATAGCATTCATAAATGCATCGTGGGGTGTGTAATCTGACGTTGTTTGGATTCTCATGATAAACTTGTGTTCTAACGGATGCGGCAGCTTATATCCAGCAAATAAAACTTTCGGATCTTTCAATAACTGACTGTTGGTAAGGAAATAAAATGGAAATTAATATCTAATTATATCTGTTAATTCTCTATATTAATGCTCTATTATATTAATCGTTCGTATGGATTTACAAATAACTTTTTTTTTTAAATTATTAACAAAATATACTAAATCATAATACACTGTACACCTAATAATCTTAACGATATATATCACGATGTCAGAATTAATAAATTATAAATAATAGAATGACCTTGCTACGGCCGCAGCCGCTCAGTCCATCTTTCGTAAACTTTATAACGTTTTTATAGTTTAGTCTACAATATGAGTTTACTCAACCGCAACCATTCCGTGTT
>JAPYZR010003461.1:0-14177 GCA_030522945.1 Trichopria nigra
TTATTATTTTATATTATTTTATATTCCATTATTTTAGTAGGGTTACACTTATATTTATATTTAGTTATACAAGAGTGAAAATATTATTTGAAAATATTACTTCATTAAATTAAATTAAATATAGATATCTTAAGATACGAAAAATACTAGTATGTATAGCATGTGTTACGTACGTACCATCATTTAGAAGCTTGTGCGTAGGGAAGGCGAAATAAATAACCTCGATTTTTTTCACATAAAACGCTTAAATTGAAATTAATTGACTTATGGCGAATATTGCTGGAATTTTTTTTTTTCGTCGCGCAGCACTCCATTGGGCTATCTATTGGAAATTGTCTATAATATTGCGGTGACGATTTGCAATTGAATGAGAATATCATTGATTTCAAAGTAAATTAGACTATTATTCAATATTCAGCCAAAATTATTATTGGTTGTACGGTGAGTTAATATAATGTAACAAAACTTTAGCGTTTCTGCTGATATACGAGACCTTCGCAGAATTAGACCAACTGAGAGATTAAATACGAGAAAAATGCCTTGTAACATATATGACATTACACAAAATTGCTGAACTAATTTTTTGTTTTGTTTTTATTGTAGATAGAATAAATTGTAGAATTCGTAATAATAAAAGATTGGCAATAAGAAATTTGATATTGTGAATGTTTGTATTATTATAATTTTTATGTAAATATTATAAATCCGAGAGCATTGCTAAACAATAAATAAGTAAAGATAATATATCTCAATGTACAGCTGATCGATATGAAATAATTATATTTGAATTTTTATAGGCATTTTATCTTTCATTAAATTCACATAATGTAGATAAAATATAACTTATTCACAATTACCTTACGCAAAATGTATGGGAATAATTAGGGTAATATACGTTTAATAATACAATCTATATCGCAGCACAATCTGTGACCTTTTCAACATCATTGTACATTTAATACATATTAACAGTGATAACTTTTATGCGGATATATTATTATTTTTTTTTATTAGAATAAATGTGCACATTTATAGTTAAATGAGTACGTAACATCGTTTATATATATATATATATATATATATATAAACGAGATTTCAGATCTATCGAATTCTATTTTTTTTAAACAATCGATTTGAAATATTCGAACGTCATTATTGCAATGAACGAGAGCGAACATAAGCGTTTATTGGCGGAATCGGTTTCCGAGGTAGTCGGCTGTGTTAATTTAATTAACAATCGTAAGCCAGTTAAACTACGTATGAATTAAAGGAACGAGAGAAATTCAACACTCGTAATATTACAGACTTAATTAGATATAAAAGTATTATATAGATTTTGTCTTCGAAAATTGGAACGTAACATATTATATAAAATTCTACGTTAATACACCGATAATTTTATATAATTTTTTATATATATAATTTAAATATAATTTTTTTTGTACAATGCTTGTTTTCTTAATTTCGGATGAACTGAAATATTTACATAAATATCAAACAAACGGATTTATACAACCCATCAATGCTACATCATGTACCTTGGAAATGAACAGGATAAAAAATTAGTTTAATATAGAACCATTTTAGTGACACACACATATATTGATATATTACAATCAAAAGTTCGGTTAACCAATTTATTTTAATGGACGTTCTAAATAATTAATACCAAATATGAAATTAAATATTCTCACTATACTTTTGCTTTAAAATATGTGCATGTGCTACTGAAATGTTTACGACAATTTATTCTGAATTTTTTTCATGCACGCATATTTACAATATTTTTGAATGCAATTTTCGACAATCCCATAAGTATAGTGTCAAATTAGAATAAATACGTTTGTTTGAAAAGGCGAGGGTACACGTTCGACTACAAAAGTGGCAAAACACATATACACGTGAATTTTGCTGCATTCCGCGGCACGTTATGCGCTTGCTATTCGGCCATGTACACAAAACGTGTGACTTACTGATAAACTGATAAGACACGTAGGGGGCGTTAAATCCGACGCGCGTTAAGCACGTGACCAATCGGTCGGTTAGATTCTCGACCAATTTAAAATAGCGTGAAAGTGACTAATTTTTACTGTGTAATGTCAGAATTTGAAATCTACAATTTTCATCAATCATTCAGGCAGATTTTCCATTTTACATTAAGTAAATAGTGAATACAATTTTGTGGAATATTATACGTTTATTACTATTTTACTGTTCAATATTTAGTATTTTTAACTAGAAGCAACTATTCGGGTGTTGTGAATAAAAATTAAATATATTTTTGAAGTTTCGAGCTTTTGTGGGCCTTCATCATTAGGACTAATAAAATGTATTCATTACATAATTCATACAGTGTGTCAAAGAAAGGTGAAAAACTCAACCAATCCTCTATGAAAGGTGGGAAAATTGATTGGCTAAATTTTCTACAAATTGTCGATCATTATATAAAATATCGGTTTCATAATAGAAAATGTCTCTGAATTTGAGACCAGATTCGCGGATGCTAATTTTGTAACTTGATAATTTTTAATCTCAATTCTAATAATACAATAAGCCAGATAATTATTCATTCCAGGTGAAACAGAGCTTCATATTTAATGACAACTCTTCCGGCTGTTTGTGCCAATTCATTTAAACAATTTAATAACTTCGAACCGTGCGTTGAATAATTGATTTCAAGAATCGTCTCTTATCTCTCTACCCCTCTGGGTAGACCCCGCTGGGTCTGAAATTCGTTGCTGATCTAATACATCAATAATTCAGACAGAGAACTGGCGAACAGCGAGAAGTCGTATCGATTTCAGTTTCGCGTCCAATAGGAATTCGACTTCTACTCTTATGTATATATATATGCACAAAATATATATATTAAATATTTAATATGTGTGTGTGTGTGTGTGTGTTTGTGTGTGTGTGTGTTAAAACACAATAACGTCGTCTTTGTATAAAAGCGAGACTAAATTGGGATTATTGACTCTTCCGAAAATAAATTTTCAGTGAACGATGTGGGTTGTCTTTCACGTTACTGCTAGTATTGTTATCGATTTCTAAAATTTAATTGCACTAATTCAATCAACAACTAATCTTATCAAGTTTTGCGAAAAATATGATATTGATAGTGTAAGATTAAATCATTTACAAATATAAATGTCTAGTAGGATAAATACGCAGGAATGAAGAGAAATTTTCTTAAGTTAAAACCGCTTTAGAAATGTTTTCTATAGTTTGATCAAACTCGTTTAAAAAATGTTATTTGTGTATATATGCATCGTAAGAATTTTAAATCTTACATTTTTAAAATAATTGTATATTCGATAATCTATTTTTCACTGGAGTTTTTGCAGTTTTCCTTTTACCATCGTAGAGATTCATGCTTGCAACAATGCCGCCATTAGATTATGACTTTTAAGTATAGTCAGGATTTCATGAAAAAAAAAACGAAGTAATCTTTTCACTTTTCATAATCACAATGAATCATTTGTATAAATGTATAATAATAAATTAAAAACACAATGTTCGCCAAAATATTTCGATCGAATGTTTAAGAAAATGATTGTTCATTCTTTCAACTAAAAATACAGACTGCCCGAGCAGAAATTGGAGAAAGGCCCTCACAAGGACCTGATCGGGCTGCCTTAGTGCCTGGCCAGGCGTTACGTTGCAAAGCCCTACCCGGACCTGACAATAAATGTAACGTTGGGAATTAAGATTGCCTGATCAGGCAATCAGACATCAGGTCCTGGATAACGTATAGAAATTGATTTGTAAAATATTTATAAATTGGTATATTTGTATTATAATAATTACGGTTATCTCGCAAGTAGTGCACATTTTCCTTGTTTCGAAATCCTATTTGTTTTGGTATCGAAGACCATGTTTGCAGTAAAACAATATAAGGATGTTACCCAAAACATCTGACAATACAATGTCATACCGCAATATTTCGCATATACTTGCACACTGAGGAAAAGGACCATTACAATTAAATTTTGCATTAAATATCCATTATGAAATCTTATCTTAGTCTAATGAAAAATTCTTCTGTTACATATAAAATATTCATTCACTCAATTGTACTTTTATTGTAACCAAAAAACTGACCGTTCATTTGGATATATATTCCAGTTATTGGATGAAGCGTTTTACTGAAAGAACGATATTGTTTTCTCTGCGAAGAAAAGGAAAAAACATTACAAATATTCTGGACAGTAATGTGCGATCATGTATCCAGTAGTAGGAATTGAAACCATTTTCTTGCCAATTTTTGTCCACTATACTTATATTCCATGTTAAAAGCATAGAAATACTAGACGGTGTATCAGAAAAAATGGTTTACTAGTGTCAGGCTTACGAAAAACGCCTGAAATATGTTATATAAAAGAAAGTCTGAAAGAATTATCCATCCACAATTTTGTAGTTAAAGAGTCACTCATTAAAAATACAAACTTGAAAATACTATTTAAAAGAATATGATACGCCTAAATAAAATAATTTTCAGCATAAAAGAGTTATCTTTAACATTTTTCTCAAAAACTACGTAAGGACATAATGTGTGAAGGTATCTTACGAATCATTGACTTGTGTGTTCCTGTAGTGTATTTCACTATCCGTTATATTTCACTGATGTTTTCATCTCGTAGTGACATATTATAATTTAGTAACGACTGTTGTAAGCTTGAGAAGCACGCGGTGTTTTCCCTGATAAATCATAGGGAAAACCCTATTCTACTGCGGGCTAAACTACCTTCCACAGTTCGTTCATCGCGAATTGATTCTTCAATTACATGCTTTTATTTTGAAATATGTACCTTCAATATTAGCAACATTATCAACTATTTGTCGAGGAAAATTAACAAGATTTCACCAAATGATCTTCTACATGAAACTCTACTGAACTCTACAAATTAAATTAATGAAAATATAGAAATAATGAATTAACTCAGCGTATCAAGAAAAGATACTTTTCAGTTAAGAGTAAAGTTAGAATTTAATTCAATTAAAATATATATTTTATTATATTCAATAAATGAAAAAATATTATAATCAGTCAAGTAAAAACAATTATAGAATAAAAGATTCGTAGAATGCAATATAATTACGTATTATCCGTAAAATATAGACATGCATATTTCGTTAGGTTTTAATTATTAAATAGGTCGTAAATAACACAACAATTTATTAAATATTATTTTGAATAGAGAAATTATTTTTTATTCCACGTAAATAATATATTTAGTGTCAATAAATATTTACACTTAAATAAACGGAAATAATTTGATGAATAATTTAAAAGCTATATAACTCCAAAATTTTAACTAATTCTATAAAAATCAATAATATGTAATAAACCAGGCTTAATTTAATGCTTACATTTTATATAAAAGTCAGACAAATCTAATCTTCAATGTTTATTACCAGATTTAGTTATGACCTGGCAGAAATTCGCTGTCTTATGCTGTTCTTGCGCAATTTCCTATAAAAGAACTAAAATTGATATTAATTGAATTGAATTGAATTGAATTTTTTAAAATTGAAATAGCAATTTTTTATTATTTATTTATGTTTTTATATTTATTTTTATTGACTGCTACATTAAGCAAACTATTTGCCTTTATAAAGCATAAACATAATGAGTATACGCTGAAAAATTTTCTTGAAAATATAGATCATACTATAGTTGACATTTTAAAGATAGATTTTCATCATGAAAAAAATCACCAACTAAACTCGTTTAAAGTGTATCCATGAATATAACAAAAATTGTAAACAAAAAATAATTAAAATTACTAAAATATTTTTTGGCATTTTCCACATTTTTCGAATCAAATTTTAACTAATACTTGTTGGTCGTATATTGACTTCCATTACCCATAATTCAGTCCAACAAATTACCGTCTTTTTCTTCTTCGCATAAGTCAAATAGCGGCTGATTTGATCTAGGCCCTATATAAATCATTTCAACCAATAAAGAAGCTCAAATACAAGTAATTTACAACTTATTTTACTACTTGCTTATATCGTTACACCTGCACGATATGCGGTATCTTATATGGATAGGTACATGTATGTATTACACCATGTTCAACATAGAACAAATACGTCCGTTGCACGTCCAATTTTCATTCCATCGTCCGTGGGTGAAAATTAGACGAAATATGGACGTCCAGAGCTAATTGGACATCACGCAATCATGAAAACAAATCCGTAAATACGACTTAAACTTAGCAGGTCAAAATTTTAATTGTAATCATTTTAATTATAAATTGAAAACTTTTGTTTTAAATGACGTCAAAAATATCAGCTAGGCAAATTTATAATTGAAGCGTTTCATTTAAATAAAGGATTAAGAATGTAGTGTGTATAAATAAATAAATAAAAAAAGGCGTTAGATAATTTTATTCAATCTTATTTATATGTAGAATAATAATAATAATAATAATAATCGTCTTTATTGCACAAAACTTATCTGCACAATGGGCGAGACACGGCATAATGCTGTTTTACAGCCTGACCCATACTAGCAGAATACTACCAGAGCTGGAAGAAATTTCTGATTTTTTAGTCTAATATTCGCGAGGAGAAGAGGAGTAGTGAAAACATTGAGTATACGAGTATACTTTTAAATCATTTCCATTACGTGGTAGAGGCAATATTATTATGTACGATTGGAGTTGCAAATGTTTCATTCATTACTGTTGCATGCAGGTCAGTCGTCCTTTTGTTGTGTTTGATGATTACACACGCACGCACACGCACACACGACATGTAATACAGTATATGAATATAAATATATCTATATACTTTGCAAAAACTATGAACCAACAATTGACTATAATATCTGCAGATAATTACAAAAAAAAGAGTGTTAACATACGTGCCGATTAGAGCCTTACACTGATAATTTCTGCTGGTCGACGACTATAATCCCCTCTGCCAGAAATGAATTTCGTTTATGATCAGATGTGAATATTTCGGGAAAATATCCCGATGGATTGATTATTAAATACGCGATTCATTCCTGCAAATGTCGTTTTTCATGTTATGTTTATAACTGGTCGTGCAGAAATCGTTTATCATTGCAAAGTAGAAAATAACAAATCATTAAAATATTTATTTTAAAAAATTGTCTTTCTACGTAGAAAGTTTTTGAAATAAACTCCGAATTGGCGAATGCTTGTGATATTTACTATCGAAGAGTTTTCGTCGAACGAACCGAGCCCCTCGTACTTTAAGCAAACTTTATAGTGTATGTGTACCGAAACTATATACATTTTAAAAGTATCCAACAAAACTCCGAAATTATTTCAATTTCAACGATTTCATTCTTAGCGTATCTTTTTTCCGGTTTGCTCGATTGGAACAGGCATACCAAAGATATTTTTTAAATGTGTTTGAAAATTTAACGCAACAATTATAAAAAATACATTTGCAATTATATATCAGACGTTAACATTATTACGTAGAAGGTCGTCAAATGAAGTTTATCAATTTATTTAAAGTAAATAAAAAATAACTTCTCTCTCCGTTAGATTTTCGATTAAATATCGTAATATTGAAAAATATAACGTCCCCGTTACAGCGCTACTATTATTAGTAGACATAATATCAGTTTTCTGAAAAGTATAAATATAAAAATCAATATTACTGCCTCGACATTCCAACAAGTATTTTAATAGTGTGATGCTGTTTATGTGATTAAAAATGTTAAAATATAAGTTAACGAGTTTCTCCATTAATTAAACTATATAACTCTATTATTGAACGAAATAGGCAAAAGGCTGCTAAGAAGGCAAGATTGATCAAGTCAGACACCAGCTCGACACTGCCTTGATCCGCAGATATATATATATATGTGTGTGTGTGTGTGTGTGTGTGTGTGTGCTGTGTATATTTCGTTTTTCCTCTATTAACATGTCGTATATGTACTTCTTTGTAAACAAATAAATCTGCTGTCAGACGGCTTTGTCAATTGTCCGCATTAACCACAATATATACAATATTACGTCAATGTATACACGGAAAAAAAGTATTTTTAGGACAACCGTACTATAGTTGGCATAACTATGCTTCTGGTTGACACGAAAATTTCTATGGTTGGTACAGATAATATGGTTGCTCTAACAATACTCTTCTTCGGTGTCTGCATCACAGATAATGATTTTTCAGAATACTCGATAACCAACTTTTAAGACATCGTTCGCAAATATTCTAAAATATCTTGTTCGCGAATTCCAATTACATTACTATGCACCCAGTAATGTAATTCTAAATACACATTATAAATGAAAATCAATTTTCCCAGACAAATGAACTGATCAATAACTGAATTGAATATAAGTGAATTAGAAATATTGATTGAATATATTTTAAGATACATGAATGCGCCCGTCTCTTGCGGCAGGATCCAAATGGTTGAGTATAGCAATTCGGCTATTCACACATTAGCTGTTCTTTTATCTGTACTATTTTATTAACTTTTATTATTAACGGTTAACAATAATGTCAACCCCTATTAATTCGTAAATATTGCTTGATTCGTACACGTATCTTCTATCACCTCGAAACTAGACGCTTGAATTGTAAGAATTTAGTTTTACGCAGATTCAACTTCAACTTCAATAAAGGCCAATTGGTCCGAGTATGTACACGCACGAGTAAGGGCTCGCATTCATACATGTGCGTGAATACGTACGGGTAATAAAAAATTGTAGTGGTGTTTGCAAAATGAGTGTCTTTACGTCAAAACGTTTGAAATGATTAGCCCTGATTTTATGCCGATTAAAGTAATAAACACTCAAAACCAAAGAACCACGCGACATCCATGATAAGATGACGCACTCATAACCTTATCTAGATAAGAGGCTTCCACCTCGCCATTCAAGTAATATCGCAAGCACAGTATGTGTAATCAGTACGGGACGACGTCCGGATGTCCTGTTTTGCTGCTACGAAAGATTGACCGCGTTGAAGGAGCCATTACTACATAGAGATTACTATACATGAAGCAACACGTCCCGGCGCGAGACGCCGCCAAACGTCGTCCGGCATCTCGCGAGAGCCATACCTTCGGTCGTCGCCGTGCCGGAATCCGCTGGAAATCCTTCGGCGCATCCTTACAGCACTGCACTGTTTTGCACCGCAACAAATAGCCACACACGAATTTTAGACGGCAGGACACCACCGGAATTCGAGTGACGCCTCCGGTTACACCCTCGGACACATTCGCCCCTCCCCGAAATTTTCCGGTGTACGAGCCTGCCAGGACTTTACTCGTGCTCCAGCAATGGGTCCGAAGTCACCCCCGAAAGCCCCGGGCCCGTCGTGATTCTTCCGGTCAACTAGCGACAATACCTCCGAACCTGACAAAACTATACGGTATCGCACCGGGCCCAAAGTCGCCGCGAAAACATCCAACATCCGGCTGCTACGCCCGTGGCAACGACTGGGCGACTACTGAGAGAGGAATCTCCCCAAAGAGATCCGGCGCAAGTCCTGCTTCCCCTTTTGCTCGACCGTCGCGCCACCGCGGGGATGCGCGAGGACCACCGGAGGAGATCCAAGGGTGATGCGTGCGTACACTCGCTCGCATACATACTTGTGGTATACCTATATATACGCGGGGGATGAAATACATACACATTGAAACGTGGACCCGCAGCCGAGGAGGCGAGCTCCTGTGTGATTGACATGTGGCTCAACCTCCACGAGCTCAGTTCGAATCATCTCGATCTTTCTCAGGAGAGCGGAAATACGTCGAATACATTGATCATCGATGAGACTGCTGAAGTAACTGTCATAAGATGAGACGAGTTCAATGGCATTAGTCTTTATTATTTCTGCTCGTACAAGTCGCTACAGTCATACCATTCATTAATAAATACGGATGTAAATACATTAGATTATTGGGTGCAACTTTAATGTTGCCCTGACCTTTTCGAAACCTGCCTCAATTTAATAAGATATATCTGTAATGTGGATGCCGCAGAAATTGGATTAGCGTTTTCTTAGACGCGCATTAAACATTTAAGACGATACTTATTGAGTAATCATCCTTGCTAGATGGTTAGCTGGTTGAATACAAATCCAATACCAAAACCGACATTCCGATACTATTGCCCACACGAATGTGCATATTATGGATAAGGGATGGGGAACTTCAGACTCAAGGGGGGTCGACTACATAAGTGGTTATCGAAAAATTAAAATAAATGGAGGGTCGACCTGCTGTTAAACGAAAAGATCATGTAAACAGTAGAAGGCCGACAATTAAGTGAAAAATATAATCAAAACTGACTATGCGATGATGATCTGGTCTCGACCTTTCTTGCATGGCTTATTATCGTACGATTATATCACCATTATCTTAGTCGGACGTGATGTTTTATATAGTCAAGGTATTACAAGGTATTATTAGCCTATTGAATATTCGATACGGCACTTGAGATGCAGCCGTCGAACCAAGTGACATTTACACATGGTGCCCTATCCATTGGCAAGAGCCATCGTATATAAGGGATACCGACCCTAAAGCTCATTGGTAAACAGACGAAGTACGGCCATTTGATCACGTGCTGAGATACAAGGTGAGCAAGAATCGCTCCGATTCTTGTAGTATAAAAAATCATGCATGTCTGACAAAAATGTTTCTTTCTACTTACACCGTTATTCAGACAGCGTATTCTCGCATATACACGGATAATAACTTGTATACACCGCTTTTCTAGGTTACTGAATACGAATTTCGCATTAAATTTCCAAAAGTGAAAATGTCGGATTCCAAATGCAGAACCAAAATAAAAAAAGTTATTCGATCAACACGAAATTGCATACCCGGAGATTTACGGGGTCGGTTTCAAAATTCAAAATGGCAGATGAAAATGAAGATATTTTCTATAATTTCCTGATATTCCATTTTCATGACCTACAAAATTCAAAATGGTAGATCCAATATGTGGATAAAAACAATTAAATATTAGGTTATATATAGAACCGCTCTTGGCCAACCAGATATACGCTCAGAGGCTAGACTGGTATTGTCTTCCTTTATATCTCTTTTATTGCTTTTATTTTTTTCCTTTTTTTATGCATTTTTGACTTTGTTTTGCTTTTTTATTTTTCAATTTTTTTTTTTTAGATTTCTAGGTAAGTTTTTAACTTTAAGAAACATTTTATCGATGCATGAACACTGATAAAAATACTTGCAAATTTCGAGTGCTTATTGCAAAGCTTATTGCAATGCTTTTTGTGCCAGGTTATATATTCATCATACTTCATACGAAATAACTATAATCGATTTTTTATTATTTCTACGCTACAGCGAATTAGAAAGTAAATACGATTTGTCTGCCATTTTGAATTTTAAAAATCGGTAGTCACATTTGTAATCCGTGACCTCGAAACCCCCAAAAATCTAATTTTGTTGCGAACGAATAAATTTCTGCATTTTGGTCCGCCATTTTGTATTCGCTATTTTGAATAATGAACATCTGATTCGTTGTAAATCAGCGATCCCGAAAATCTCGAAGTCATAGAATTCAGCTAAATTTCATGTACAGAATAATGTGTGCCTAAAAGGGTTAATAAGCGGAAGTTGACAATTGTCAAAGAATTTTGAAGAGGCCGTAATTTTTTAAGTTTCTTATAATTATTGCGACAAATATAAAGGCTGTTTCTGAAACATATATTTTTGTTATAACTACGCATGCGCGCAAGTCCTTTTGTATAACCAGTATATAATGTTTCTATGTAACATTTTGGTACTCTTCATGCATCTTGCGAGTTACAAAACTGTTACTTTGAAAGGAACACGTGTTACATATATTCATTACATCACCGTGAAAAAAAAATGTCGACTGCATGGCTCAATATCTTCTATTTACGATCCCGACCGACACTTTATTTTTTGTCATGGTGATGTAATAGAACGAATACCAGCAGAGCGATTTAGCAGGGACACAATCTGCTTGCATGCCGACTCGGCAGTGCTCGGCAGCATGTGTGATCGCCAAACCATGATCGTCAAGGAGACACTCGCGATCAACAGTGCGGCCAACCATACAATTAGAATTTTTACAATTAAGTTTTAAAACATAGATTAATAAATGTAAACTCACTTTGTATTATATAGTTCATGTAGATATGGTGATGGAGTATGAAATTTCCAAACACAGCAATTGCCTCTCATTACTCTAAAGTTGAACCTTAAATATGCACTCTTTCTCGCAACATTACAGTTATAAATTATTTACATTTTATGTCTAGCAGTCATGCTTCATTACTAATCAGTTAACTATATACATTAATGTGACATTCGTTTTATACAATGTTATTATTACAATACATCGTGAAATATTAGTTTTTTAAATTTACCTTCTAACAAGAAACCTTCTTAACCCAAAAACTTAGTGACAAAAGGTGCTGCAATAAAATAATACAAATTGTTTGCTTTTTATGCAAATATGCTTATTATTACAAATATACACATAAATCAGTCGTAGCCGTACGTACTTTCTTTACGTTAAATCAAAAATACAAAAAATGTACAAGAATATTACATGAAATAGTAAAAAAAAAACATGAAATGTACTTAAACATTAGCATATCAATCGACACTTATACATAAATCTATAGGCCGAAACGTACTTAGAGACAACAGATTTACGTTTAAAATTGAAGGGAATAAAGCCTTATGAATAAAACGGCTATAATATTGTAGTTTGAACGGTCTACTATTGTAAAGACTACGATATATTACAATATCTCAAATCCCATAAGAATATTAATTTAAATTTACCGAGTAAAATTATTAAAAATTCCTTTTAAAATTTTATAGAGCTAACCTCAGCAAAAAATATCATTATATACTTAACAAATTAATTTAGAAGGTCTCAAAAATATTTGCAAAGTACTTGAAATTAATTCTGTATCATGCTACAAAGTTTTGTAGACCCGCATAGAAATTACGATAGTAGGGCAACCGTGGCTGTGTACTATATCAAAACCGCGTATACAAAAGAAAAGCATCAAAAATATTTATTGCGAACCGTTAATTATTCTTTTGAAGATATAAAATACTCTATAAATATCTTACGGTAACAAATAATTCTTCCAGTAACATCGAATTTTTCGTTCTTTCCCTGGTAGGAAATAACTGTGGCACTAGCCAGTGTCATGCTGATACACAGCGGCGCGGGCTATCGCCACAGATAATTTTTACTAAAATTTTTAGAATTCTAGTATGAAATTATACCGCAAGAAATTTGAAGCGTATAGAAAAAAAAACTTGTAATAAGTAAAATGCTTATGAAAGAAGTACATGTATGATAAGTTCTGCACGTGTTCCCGATAAATTAAGCACAAGAATATTTAATAAAAAAAAAAAAATGTTAAATCAGACTATCCATCTAAAAGGGGCTACGTAAAAAAACCTTTCAAACGATTAGCTACTTTTTAGGTTTGTACAGTCTTATCTGATCCTAAATTCCATCTAAAATACCGAAATATTTTAGAATGTAGATTCTTGATGTACTTTTGTTGATTACTGATGAGAGTTCCATTTCCAATAAAGTACGAATAAACAGACACATATTCTCGAATTCCCAATTATACTATTATAGAATAGTACGATTAGATTGTCGATGATCTTAAAATGACCTGAAAATCGAATTTTTTTTATTACTCACATACGCGACTGAAAAATGTTATAAAATTAATTTGCACTTAAAATTAAAAACGTAATTCCAGTTTGACATAATTTAATATTGAGAAAGTCATATGATTAGGAGGTCGGGAACTAAATGCACCAAAAACCTATAATAATATAAGATCGTCCCGTAATAGTATAAGATCCCCCCTTAATTAAATGTAAAATGCGATTATTCATTTAGTTTTGATGATGCTGTTTTTCTGGAAAGGAAAGGAAGGAGGATAAAAGAAAAAAGAGAAAAGAAAAAAGAAGAGGAAAGGAAACGAGAAGGAAGTCACATTGTGGCTCCCAGGCAGCCGTAGTCATGCTTCCCTCAAAAGTAGCAAAAATGCTACTAGAAAGAGGGAAGCTTAGAATAGGATGGGTCAACTGCACACTGAAAAAACATTGGCCGGTGGTAGCTGCCACGAAAATCGTACGGCGATTTACTTTCACGAATGGTGATATACGGCAATCGCAATGAGTTGTCCTG
>JAPYZR010003462.1:0-14170 GCA_030522945.1 Trichopria nigra
ACAATCACTGTTATGTAACTGTGCCAATTTTGAGGCGACATTTTAATGTAACTGTTACATAATTGTGACATAACTTCTGTGATTGTTTGCTGGGTTTTTTATCTAAAAAAAGAATTAATAACCTTTTACAATAATGAATAATTTGTTATAAAAAATAACCAGTTATTCTTCAAATAATCGTAAAACATTATTATGAAAACTTTTAAAAATAAATACATTCAATCTTTTTTTTTTTTTTTTGAAAAAAAATAGCCCTTATGTATGGACTAAAAAGTGAAAAAATTTCATGACGTTAGAGAATAGATCCATAATTCTACAAGATGTAAAAAGGACACAGAAAAAAATAGTTTTTCGATTAAAAAAAAGTGCTGACACATCCTCGTCTTACTCTGACATATTTTGTTAAATACGATTAAAAATCAACCAAATATGTAGTTTTAAGTTTTAGTATTCACGAAATGTACGAAGGCATGAAATAACTTTAAGAAGAACGAAGAGAAGCCTTACATCCCTTAATGCTTCTATGAAACTGCAGAAGATTGTAAAAGTTGTAGAATCTCTTATGATGTACGAATAAAACTCACGCAGTCGATACTTTGAAAATTGAGAAGTTTGCAAAAGTTCGACCTAAAGATAAAAAATAATAGGAGAAATCCACTTCGCTCCTACTTTGAAGCACGATTTTATTAATTTATGAGATAACACATGTAAATAATTATATATTGCGTCAACAATTGTATAACATGTATGTATTTCTTGACTATCTGGTTAAAATTATTTATTTCATTTGAGGGACATTTCTCCTATCAGTCTTATCAATTTTTCGATCGTATTGTTTTATCCTTTTCTTTGTTTTATCTTTATCATGTATAACATCAATTCATTTTGCCTTCTCTGTAACATCACTTTATTCATTTCATTAATCTTCATTAGATTCATTGGTTTTCTGAAATTCTTGGAATAAACAATAATCACAGACTTTTATTGGTTTTATAGATTTTTAATACTTGCTTAATTTTGTAATTTTAGAATTGGCAGTTTTCCGCAGTGTTTTGAAATATACTTTTTTAATATTTCTATTACTTCAGAGTAATTTATGTTGACTTTTATTGTCTTTTGAAGGCTTTTGAGATTTTTTCAAACTGATGATGAACTTGCATCATCTGTTTATTGTAAGTATTATAATGGAAGGATTTACAAAATTGTTCAGCATCGAACGCTTGATGTTAGATCAAACAACTGAACGCAAAAATCCAGAAAACATAATCTATTATATAAATTTACATAAATTTGATCCGCTGATCCAAGAAGAGATTTGACCAGAGATTTGGCCAACTTTTTGAAAAATCTATCAGCGATACATATACAGCCTGTTTATGTTGTACATGTATATATTTATACACATAAAATAGTCTGGTGTGCCCTCATTTCCCGAGAGATCAAATTCTTGATTCAGCGGCATTCGTGCGAATTCTAAGTAGATAAACATGACGTGGGATTTCAATAGAAGACACCAACCGTATAGACGCCAGTGCCTTATATACCCTGAGCTGGATCCGAGTAGAAGACGAAGCACGAGTCACGAAGTTATTATCACTTTTTATAGCCGTTTCTCTCTCTTTTCGTGTATCGAATACCTTACCATTCCCCGAGACATGGTGGGGTGATAAAACTATAAAAAGAAAGTCCTCGTCATTTTCGTCTCTCGGCGTATACTCTTTGTTATGTCCCGCTCCTAGGGGATTTTTATTCTGCTTTTATGCTTCTTATAGAATACTACAATTCCCGGGAGGATAATTTCGTGGACGAGCGCGACGGGGTGATCGTTACATATTTTATATTCCACGTGCAGATTTAAGATCTTTGTTTCCCGTTTTGGTTACGCGCAATTCTGAACGAGATAATGGAAGTCACGACCAAAGCCTGGAAATTACAATTAGGATTAAATTAATTAAATCGTGATCTATTATATTGTGCCGTGTTCCGCTCATCAAATATAGCTTCGCAATATTTCAAATTATTTATAGCGTTTATAAATAATTAATTTGTAATCAGAAGCGAGTTAATATCAGGTATATTTCGAAACGTTCAAAATGTAAATAAAGCCATATATATACGATTTAAATAACTTAAATGATTTTAGTTACAATTGTCAGAGAAACTGACGTTATACATCTACTGATTGAAAAATGAAATTAGTATTTTTCGTGTCTAGGATGTAAAATCATATTTTTCGAATACGAAAGTTATTTTTTGTCTGACCCCAGTTAGCACTGGACGTCCGTGATACATTCACATTCATCCAATATCCGTCTAGTTATTGTCCAATAGAAAACGTACTTATGATAACGCCCATTGTACGTGTGCGCAAAATCGAAGTTTGCGCCTACTGCGCGACGAAAATCTATTTCCACTACTTTTATCGTGTTTTTCTACAGCATTAAGTCATTAAACTATGTCAATGAAGTAAAGAAGCTGCCACACTAATAATCCATAAATATTTAATAGCATTTTTCTTATCTAGGGCGCAAAATGACATTTTGCACAATCAGAAAATAATTTTTTCTTTTTCTTCTTCGATTCTTGAATAAAGATATTCTACATTAAATATACATTATAAATTGCATACTTGAATTGAAAAAATATGACATTTAGTGCTAAATTAAATGCATACTTTACGTCTTCAAGTGTACTAAAAAAATAACGATTATCCGCGTTTATTTTAAAGCAAGGCAAAATTTCAAATGACGTAACATTACGAACTTTGAAATGAGACTTAAACTCCGATTATAAACGCTTTACTGTTGAACTTTACGCAGTTTTAAAGCTAAAAAAGTTGGACGCTTAAGTCTCTGTTTCTATTAGCAAGGGGCATTAAAATGTGTTTATCAGTTCTTGCGCTACTTTATTAAAGATCCGCTCAATTGTTAAAAATTCAAAACGTTTAAAACTGACTACTCTATATCCGGAATGACACTGAGAATCCGACATATGTGCAGTTTTCCTCTAACGAGAGTTATTTTGGAACTAGGTCATCAAACTGTCGATAAATAATTTAGCGCATTTATAACTAATAACTAATGCTTGTAAGATATAATTAGTTTCCACGTACCTTGGAAATTACTGATAAGATACTCTCAGAATATAAGCTGCTTAATAAATATGATTAATGGATGAAGTTCACACCGAGTGTTGCAGAATGATGCGCATCGTGTACATTCTTTGTTGAATATTGGATCCTGTGATGGGGAAATAGATTTTCGAAAATAACAATATGATCAGAATTTTAAATAATGAATTTTTATCCATAAAATTCTTAAGATTTCTTTAATTCCATGAAGGAGAAAACGAAGAACACTCCTAAAAACTGATTCCTCTTCTGGCTAAAAGTTTTTGGAAATTCTAACCTCGGGTTATTTGCAATGGACATAACATATACAGAAGTAAAATGAATGCATATGTCTTTGTATAATCAAAGTCGAAAAGCATTAAAAACAGATTCTGACCAGTTTTCTGACCAGTTTTTCTGATCAGTTTTTCTGGACCTGTATATAGTACTATGATCAGAACAAACAGCCATAATGTCATTACATATTTTTCTATTTGGTTAAAATAACATCCGCCACAATTTGGACATTGTGGTCCAATTCGTTTGACCCTATAGCCGTCGAAATTTAGCCATGCCAAAAATTCCTTTTAAAATGCCATAGGATGATACGACGTAATCTGCAGATCACATCATTGGACGACTTCTGTCATGTGGTAAATAATCCACGGAATAATCAGTTCTTAAAGCACGTTTTGATTGACAGGACCTAATTATGACTACTGATAACATCTGACAATCCGGAAATTGGTATCTGGTAGGCAGAAGACGTCGAATGATCGAAACCCACGTAGGGACTGTCTGGGATTTTCGCAAACCTCTAATGATTGGGAATCACGGCGGCGGCAACGGCGATTCGGGATTCGTCCGGGATTGCGCAGAGACGCATCGGCTGGCCACGTAGGCGGCTAGGCGTGACGGATCTGATCGATGGTAATGCCCGGAATGACACATGGACTGGTCAAATCGTCCAGCCATAAATTGCCAAATGACCGTACGGGCCAAGAAACCCGGGTGCGGCTCTGGTGGTTGCCGCCGTCGAGATTATTTACGGTGGAAAAGCGCCGTGGACGTTTACAAAGGGAGACGGGCTCGATGTCCATTCGATATCCGTGATTTATACACAAAACAAGTAAGGCATTCTTTCCCTTTATTATCACGCGTCGCGTCCGGCGTGATGTACAAGCATACACCTGATAAAACGGTTGCCACGACGGCACGTCTTCTACTTTACGAGACTTTTTATGCCATTCGGTGCCCACGTTTTAAATAAGATATACGGCCGGTTAAATTCTTTTTATGGAAAATACACGGCTACGTAAGAGTGATATTGCGATACCTTTCAAACTTCAGTGAACACTGTAAAAATTGTTTATTATATCGCATATGAAAGACGTTAAAAGAACTTTGCTACAAATGATTTCTCATGGCAGTTAATCGAAAAGTTGTAAATCTTTTAAAAAAGGTATTGTTGCTGGTATTCCATTCGAGGAAACTCCACTATTGGGTCAAGTTTATTTTCGATATTTGTCAAGCGTCGACATATCGACCACAATGGGAAATACCCAAAATATATGTACTACATACCTGGACATCCATTGTTCGTCCAATTTTCTTGGGCATCCATGCTAATTGGTAACCTCATCAAGTACTCATCCGGAAGTCGTAATTCTAACGTTAGGCCACTGTGTCGATGCTGCACTATATAAGTATCGTAGTAGGATAGATGTGGGGGTAGATGTGAGGATAACAAAACATTTTCCTACACTGCGATATATTACGAATTTTCTTAGGAACTTAAATAAAAGTTCATGGATAGTTCTACAACAATGTTCAGAACTAACATTTTGTAATAATAAAAGTTTGAAGGAAATTATTAACTTTGATTTAGTTTGAATACAGTTCTGTGTTATATTATTGTTACCATTCATCGAACTGTCAGTTGCAAATTTCTGCACCGTACAGAACCAGACTTATCGTCATAAGATGCTCCGGGCTACTCACTCCCTGATAACTTTAGTGGACCACGAGATGCAAAAAAAAGTTAAAATACGAAATAAAATCGTGGCATTATAATCCTTGACCAAACAATATTAACCCCGCATCAATTGCCAAACGAGTAAACAAGACAATAGCTCGCGTAGGTGAAGTGTTGAGCTAACAACAACGCCTCGCGCCGATAAAAATCAGCAATTTCAGGCTGGGAAATAATGTTTGCAATTTGGATCCCGCGAGTGCATTCTCAAGTCATCAGGGGGCGGTTTCGTGTAATTGAGCTCGGCTGCTGCCTGCCGGACAAAGCTGGGTCGTTAATCAACAGTGACGTAGGGCTGACGTCACGTACGTGGTCCCGCGGGCTGCTGCCACATTGCCAACTGGGCTTGCTGGTCCATTTATTTACCATTAACGGCTCATTAGTGCAACCGGTCTTCACTCTCTCCGTCTTTCTCCGGTTCTATCTCCGTTCATCTTACCTGGCACTGCCTACGACTGTCATATTCTAGCGTGTCTCATTCCCATTGGGCATTGCGTGACTGTCTGCCTATACCGCAGTACATTTCTCCTGTCTGACAGCTAATCGACAAAAACTACTCGCATTTCGCAATCTAAACGGTCCACAAATAATAATACACGTTATTTCCGTGTAAGCTTTGAATCGGTATTAGGTGTACCTATATCGTACGGATTCCTAGAAAGCCGGTATTTTTATAGAGATATTGTGTAGAGAAACTACTGCTAAGATATAAATATAAGATTGATGTTTCTTATATATTGAAATAAAAAGTAATTGTCTTAATAACTAGACTCCATTGTCTTAATACGAAAAGGAACATTCGAATTAGCTAACTTCGCGCGTGAGGCCTAATCCATATATGTCGTTATGGTTTTTGCTAACGTCGTCCATGTGATCGATTATAACGATGTAACATTCGTCATTCTTATAGAGGTTAATAAGGAAGCAATTAATAAAAATTGAAAAAAAAAAAAAAATTTTTTTAACGATCACAAAAATGTCGATGTAGACGTTGAAAAATGTAGGAAAAGCCAGTATACATACTTATGGACAATTCTTAAAATAAATGAGAATAAACAAAGAATGAACGCAGAGGCAGTTAATCGCGTAATTATTTGCCTACTTTGCCGTCCCTCGTGACACATGGACTCATCGCGTAATATATGTAAATTATACTTGACGCGCATGACGTCACTGACTAATTAAGGGATCGCAAATTTCATAAGATAAATGCGAATAGGGACGGACACGCACTTCTGTGACTCTAGATCGACATATAAGGACAGCATATGCATGAGCATTACGCAAATGTATGAAACGATGCAATTTGTCACCGAGTTGCTGTCAGTGCCACCCTGACGCTCGTCTCTGTTGCCATCTATCATGATTATCCAAATCTGGCACTTTAGATATGATCATGAATAATTCTGAATAAAAAAAATACATAATTTGTTAATAAATCTTGCAAAATTTTAAGGTATTTCTATGATCAAATTTTATCAGGTTTCAAGTAATATTCATACAATTAGCTTCAGCTTATTTCCTTTCATTGATTATATACATTTTATCACAACAATTTTGTGGCGAACAAATTGATCTATGTCTTAGAATTTCCGAAAACGTACACTGAATGAAATTCATATCTTTCTTACTTTCGAACAGTCGTCGATTATTCAAATTGACTAACCGGATGTGCACATCCAAAAGTGTAAATCATATAAATGAATGTCATTAGTAAAGACTACCGTAAATCCAATATAATGTACAAGACTCCTTAAATGTAGTTTTAAGAATAAGCCATAAACTCGCAAGTCTCGCACGGTTTTGCATGAGAATGTAACGGTGAAAATGATCAACGGTGGATTACCTAAATAGTCTGACAGCCTTTGCTGAAAGTATCTAAGTGCGCGCATCCGACTATCCGAGAATAAGTGATACGGGTGTTCCTCGCTTGTGTAAACCTCGTATATTTGCTGGAGAATTCATATGCCTACGTAAATCCTCCCACTAAAACATTCCACAAGTGTACATTACGGAATAAGAGGCGAGTAAGGAAGCGAAAAGCACGGAGGTGGAGGATGACAAATTAAAAGCGATAGCAAACAAGGGTGAAAATACTTAGATAATAAAAAGGGGCCGAGTAATAAGAGTAATTTATCAATTCAAGGAAAGGAGAGAAAAAGGTCGAAAACACGACAAGAGATAAAAAGTGAAGGATGGCAGGTACAGGAATAGGAAAGGCCAGGAATGAGTAGAAAAAGTATTTGTTGTGATTTAGACAGTGCAGTACATAGTGGACAGTGAAAGAGCAGCCAATGAAAAATGAAGTATAACGCCGTGGAAAAATAAAATTAAGTTCACACTGTATCCCTAATACACAAAAACATCCCAACAACCTTACAATGACCTTAAATTGTAAGGTTGTAAACTTAACATTAACATTACATTAACCTCCACGTAGTACGAAATGTCCTCGAAAATTGGTGCACATTAACAATATACCAACAATCTACCAGCAATGTTAATAAATGATATTGATAAAAGTTACTTTTCACTGCTTTAACTTTCTTTTGTGATGATATATGTAAATACATATAAGTTGTTGCCTATTCCTGGTAAAGAACAAAGATAGAGAGAGAGAGAGAGAGAGAGAGAGGGAGAGAGGAACGGTGATATGGGCGGATCTGCAATAATAATTGGTGCACTCGTATGAAAAATCATTCATTGTTCATCTTTTTTATCCTCTATTTATTGATATTAGATATTTTTTCAAGTTTTGTTTTCCCATTGTAGATGAGTAACAATCACCAGTAGCGACATCTTTCGTACTACTGTTGTTTTAATATTGCACAATCAACGGAATTAATATATTTGAACGTATAACAGGATTATTTTCGTTTTTAATAAGTGAAAACACAGTACTTAGGCTTACGGGATGAGTAATTCTTGTCGTATGAAAGGGACAAAAGACTGCATTTCATATCCGGAGGAGGCTGAAATCGTCGACACCAGAACCGGAGTGGATTACCGGTAAGCTGACCGCTTTACATTGGCTTGGAATACGAGGCCATTGCCTTTCATTCTATTTTCTCCGACCTCGGAGAATCGAACGTGCCCTCCCGTCCACCTTATCCTCTTTTACCCTCAATATTTCACAATCGCAAAGTTAATATTGTATTTATGAAAGTACAGAAATTACTGGGGGAGGCTGTATTGTATTCTTAAGGTGACCTTGTTTTACGGAGTATAATATATATATATATATATAAGGAAAAACTCTTCACTACTACGAAAAAGAATGCAGGAATTTTTCTACTTACGTAGTGAGATGATAAGAAAAGCTGACATTTGGACGTCCCGAGGAACTCGTGAAGACATCCCGTGTTGTTTGTGCCGCAGAGGCTGCTGGTTCCTTTCACGATAATTATTCATTTTTATTTAAATTAATTCATTTTCTGTGCATCATACCCTAGAACAAGAATGTCCATCGGTTGTCCATCAGTTTTACTTCCAGACCAGGTACAATGTACGTCCAATGTACGTTCAGTTGTAACTGACGAGGACGCGTCTATCGGATTTCCATTGTATATATGTATATAATAGACGTACAATGAATGTAAACATGAATGGGCGGTTTTCAAATGGACAAAAACTGGACGGACCTGGGACAGAGTAGAATAAGAAAATGTTTACCTCTTTGAAAAGTTCCATTGAGTTAAGAATCGGATTTCTAAGGCGATGGCAAATTCAGACTCAGTTGCCTCAAAACATGATGTGACCAATTTGATCAAGTTCCGTGTCCATTTGTAACCATTTTAGACGCCATATTGGATTAGCAATCTTGTATATTGAAAAGCTGAAAATAGAGTCGGATTCAGCGACCTCGAAAACATAAGAATGTACGATTTCATCGAAAAACAATTCTCTTGTTTTTTCGAATCTCGGTCAGCCATATTGGTTCCGCCATTTTGAATTTGTAAATTATGATGGCAGATTTTGTTTTAGCATTTTGAATTTCGAGTATCTGTCACCAGATGCGAATTCAGCGATCAAACATTTTTCATTATACAATACGTCTTGATTGACTTTATTGTCATTAAAGATGTATTTTCACTTTTAAGGTTCTTTATATTACACAACTTCGATTCAAAAGAAGTAAAAAACATAATACAACACCGAAATGTTGTATAGATGATAAGTGAATGAATATTCATGTTATTCTTATGAATAAGAATAACTTTATAGTTGACAATATACTAGCTAGAATTTTGGGAATGTGAGAGGGTTGCTAATTGCCAAAGTTACTTGGAGAGATTCCACGCAAGTTCATTAGTTAAATAATTCATATAATATAGTCCAACTACGCATGTTAAGAAGTGTTTTCATTTTATTATGAGGCAGAAAAGTAATGGCTCTTCGAGGTTTCTCTACATTCACTGAAGTCTTTTTAAATCTTTTTTTTTTCGATTTGATATATATAAAAATTCTTTTCAACATTCTTTTGGAAGACCCTCTTTACGTGTTGAAACAAAACTGATTTTGCTAGTATATACTTGTCTTCTTTCATTACATTCATTATTTTACGATTTATTTCAGTATGTACGTTCTGTTTTTGTAAAACCTGGAAAATGAAATAAACAAAATAATTGTTAAACTCGTCAATCACCGCATTATATCATGCATGTCAATGACATTCTGCACAATGAAAAAATTAAAATAATTGGCCAGAATTTCGCCAAATGAGAAAAAAATGTATCGCGTGATCTCCAAGTCCGTTTGTCGCGCATTCAGCACATTGCTACTCGCTACTGTGCATTCCTTGTATATATCCCAATCGCGTGCGAGCTTTGCCCGGTAACACGCAAGACTCGTTACGACATGTACATAGGCATTACCTATATATGTGATTCCCATTTACGGGCCGATAATCGTCGTATCTGTTCTGTACTGCGGATCGTGCATCATTAACCACCCTTATGCGACAAGCAGAACCGCAATAACAAGTCGAACAAGGACAGGGAAAATAGTCGAAATCTAGCCCTAATAATGTTGGGTGATGTACCGTGGCAACGGGATCACAGGAAATAAATTTGATAATATACATATATATATATGTGGCAAAACTTTCGAATACGAAAGTGACTTGCGAAAGTATGTTATTGCAGTAAAAGCCTAAAGATATGAACTTGAGCAATACGATGGGCATTGATTTTCTGTAATTAGCAACCGAACACGTGAATGCGCCGTTGACCACGTAAAAGAACACG
This sequence comes from Trichopria nigra, assembly GCA_030522945.1. Taxonomy (NCBI): domain Eukaryota; kingdom Metazoa; phylum Arthropoda; class Insecta; order Hymenoptera; family Diapriidae; genus Trichopria; species Trichopria nigra. The sequence goes on from JAPYZR010003462.1 coordinate 10,388, forward strand.
TGACGACAAGTGGGCAAATGTGCGAGAAAATGTCAGTTCACGGAAAAGTATATTTCATTTGGTGAATAAATAAGTAGTTTTAGAAAGCTGAAAGACGTGAAAACACGCTTTTTGAATAATGTAACAGTTCGAGGCAGGCGAGAAACATGGAACTACCTAGTGTCATAAAAAATTTGTTTCTTATTGCGTAGCTTTCATCTGCATCTTTTAATAAGTTTTTTTTTTTTTGGAATCGAAACGATACTATAGAAAATGTTCTAATTACACCGTTACATGACTATTTTTTATGTCATGGGGCGGAGGGTAAAATAACACCTGGTTTGCGCCCTCGTGCTACAATACATATGGTTATACTGATAAGTTTCAGTAAGGTTGCAGAAACCGTAAATCTCATGCCTCTAATGATATTTTACAATAAAATAAATTATATTTTTAAGCTATATAACCTATAATTTTCTTGTTTGTTTTTCCTATTTGTCAGATCAAAAAGAAGCTTCGTAGATATAAAAGTTACATTTTAAACATTTCTGAGATAGAGCATTTTATATTTAAGGAAATACGAATTTACTAAGACGAAAAATGAATATTGTACATCCAATTTTTCGCCCACGGACACAATCATGTATGTTCATTTTTACGTGGAATATTTCAAACACATTGCAGAAACATTTCGATACATTGCACGGTCAAAATTACTATAGTTTTCCAGTTTAATTCTTGGAAATTTCTTTTTTCTTCGTAGTTTTCATTTCATTCTAAAGCGATTATTATGACTTAATATGTCAGTTGCAACAAATTGACAATTTTCCCGCAGATTTCGGTTATATTAATATATAAAGCAATCCTAAAATGAGTTTCTCGCGGGCAATAACTCCCAAGCCGGATGGCTTCATTTCTGCGTTCATTTCGAAGCTTAATTCTCGATTTCAAAATCTTCTTACATTTTTTACAAGCCTCGAGATTTTCTCCCACGGGAACACAAAAGCCGACGCGATGAAAGTGGCGCGTTTGCCTGTGAGGGTATTTGTTCGGCGTGGTACAATATAGTTGCGGACGAGGCTCGTGTATAGCCCAAGTTTACCACCGTAAGGCAGTCGGAAACGAACAAAGCCTGCAATATGTGCAGGGAAAGTATTGAAACTTGAGGTAAGACCAAACGTAGTACGTTTTACGTGGCAGGAATTCGATATAGTAACGAGAAATGACACATATTTGGTCAAAAATTGGGCTGGAGCTTTTTTTATTGTTTGGTGCACAATTGGTCGATGATTTTTATCGCTAAATGATGAAATTTGACCTGTTAATCTATTGCAGTAATTAAGCTATCAGAGAAATCATACCCAGGTCTGGTTCATACCTGCTGAATCGTATTCTTACTGTTATTGTGTTTCGAAGCTCGTTCACAATAAAAGGTACAAAGTGAAAGCAAGGTCAATTTTGAGATAAAAATATACACCAAACGAAACTGGAATACAAGCGAGTGAAATCAGCATAAAGAAAGAGAAGATACGAATACAAAGCGGAGGAAATGAAGTATTGAGAAACGATAGCCTATAGACGAAGCGGAAAGTGTCAAGGCGATGCCCCGGAAGGAGAGAAAGAGACGAAGCGAATGTGGAAGAAGAGAACGCGAAGAGGATTTTAGATACAATGACGAAAAGATATAGTAAACATATATACTTGGAGAGAATGGAAGAAAGATAAATGAACCTGGAGAGAAAGATGGAGTGATGGCGTGGCCACGGGGATGGGAAGGAAGTGCGAACAAGGAAGAGGAAAGGAGTAGCGAAAGAGACGGAGCCAACCAATGGAGAGAGAGTGTCATGTATTATGCATGTACCTTCTTGATCTGCGACCCTAGCACGACTTCTCTCCTTTCCTTGCTATATAGACACTTTGCTGCAGCGTACGCAACCCACTTCCACAGCCCTTACTTAGCCCACACTTGTCCGGAGGGTCCTTTATATCCTGCTATTTTTTATCCTCGTTGTACCGCCTAAATATTTAAAGCCTTTTATCCTGATACTGTAGGAACGTAATACTTACCTCTCTCTCTCTCCCTCTCTCTGCAAATCTACGCCTCGGCAAGCGTAAATGAACGGATTATCTACTTCCAGCAATTACCTTTATCGAAAGGACACCGAAATTCGTGTATATTTCGGAGTTGAGAACAAAAAAAATTTATAGCGTGATAATTGCAATACGCCCGAGGAAGTGGGTTACTAGGTTTCATCGTTTTAATGAAATGATTCAATTCTTGGAAATAAATGATTTTTATATAATTCTTTTATGCTTTTTATATTTTGGAAATATACGGGCGAACAGCCTTAAATCAACGAATAGAATCTGGATTAATTATGGGCGTACATTGGACGTCCATTTTATGTCCTTGATGTACACACGAACATAACATCGACTAATATGACTACTTTTTTTGTCGTAAATTTCGACCTAATTTAAAAAATAAAATTTATAAATCCACGAAAATTTGTTACGTAACAATTTTGTAAAATAATATCAACGATAAGATTAATAAACTCAAGTACCGCCATTAGTATTGTTTCTTTCGAGAATTATACAACGTTAAGAAAAATCTAATAAGATCAGCTCAATTGGATTGGAGAAAAAGTTCTGCAAAGTTTCTCCCTTTGCTTTCGGTCGTTTTTCCCGTCGTTTCGACAAGTAAGCTTTACAGTGCCACAGGGCACTTTCCGTTAATTGAGTGGATCGTTTCAGGATAGTACAGTTTACGATCCCAACAATACATTGAGGATAAACCGACACGTGGGTTTTGGTATATACGTCGAAAATATTGTCAAATCAATCTTTACAATCCGTTCGTGTTTCATAACCTGTTCCGAAACTAATTGATAATTTTACATCCTTTTTTTAATATTATTTTCTTCATATCATTAAGTTCACCGATCTTTGGCTCTTGTCTATATTCCACCTCGTCATTTCACGGGTCGAAATTGAAATTCACTTCCTTCCTCGATAAACGACCCGGCATCCAATAACTTCGAAGAAAGGACGGTGATATATTTTCGTACTCATTCAGGAAGTCACCCTTGGACTAATTTCTTCATTTCTTCGGTTACTCGACTTTTTATATCTTTAATCCAAACGCCAGGAAGCCGTGCGATTTGACATGGGGAATATGAAACGCATATAGCCGCAATCTCCATTTAAATGAGTCTTATCAAATCCGTCTCGTCTCAAGTGCTCATCCGCGCTCTTGATTCTTAATGCCGGGGTCCCGATATTCGAACGAGTAAGATCGGGTCCCCGGCGACCCGACGCCTGGCTGATAATTATTTCTTGCAATTTAATTCATGTCCGCCATTCGAGTTTTTATGTGATCGATCCCGTCCCTTCGAGTTCTCGTTAACCCGCCGAGATGCTATCAGAATATTCTAATTCGTCCTTTACTTTTTCTTTTAAAATTGAACCACGCGTTTCTACCATTTTTTTGTACATCAATAAATAACCTTTCACGAAGTCTTTCATCACTGAATATAAATGAATAAAGAATTTTAAGAAGAATTATAAATTGTATACCTAATAATTTATTTGTTATTTATAATTTCAAACGTATAATACTCAAATGTATAATACATTTGAAGAACCGTTATCAGATAAACAATTTGAATTACGTGATGGATTAGTTTATAAGAAGGTCCAATGTAAAAAATTATTATTTTATGTTCCACAATCAATGGAAAATAATGTAATTCGGGCAAATCATGATGATTTAGGACACTTTGGAGTTGATAAAGTTCTAGA
>JAPYZR010003463.1:0-25445 GCA_030522945.1 Trichopria nigra
AAACATATATTATATTATGTAGGTAAACTAAATTTGTAATAATGTTTGGTTATGTAATATAATTATCGACATAATAATCTGTGATAAAAAATTCTATTCCGATGATCAATATATAAAATAAAAGTCAATTAAAAAATTACATCATAAGTGTTCCTGCATAAAATCTTCCAAAAAATCCATCACGAAACCAGTTGTAGAACCATTATGTTTTTCGTTTTCATAAAGACTGCGTTCATATACTTGCATTGCTTCGGCACCGACTCTTGACTTTTAGGTTAGATTTCACGCACTTTTCATGAACTGAGTGCAAAACCGGTGCACCCCCATTTCCTGCCGAACACACCGAAAAACTGATGTTTGCAGTTTCAGTGGAACCATCGAAAACGCTATTATACGCACTTGCGTATCCAGTAAACGAAACAGGATTGAAGAGTCGGAAAGCGGATTCAAAATGATAGAGAAGGATTCACATTCATGAAAGTGAATCATTCTCTATCTTTTTGAATTGAAAATTGGATTAAAGAGTCAGAAATGGTCAGAAATTTGATTCAAAATGATAGAGAAGATTCACATTCATTAATATACAAAAAATAAACTGACAAAATTTGACCCCGACGTGATTTGAACACGCAACCTTCTGATCTGGAGTCAGACGCGCTACCGTTGCGCCACGGAGTCACCTCATAACTTTGGTAGAAATTTTGACCAGGCCTGGTCAGGGCCTGCTCTCAACACACAGAGTTCAATATCCTGCCTGGCCAGGCTTGTTCAAAAGTTCTACCAGGGAAAACTCGTCGATTCATGAATGTGTATCCTTCTCTATCATTTTAAATCCAATTTCTGATCATTTCTGACTCTTCAATCCTTCAATGTTTAGTGGATATATCTCTTTCAATGTTGTGTACAATTATTATAATAAATCCCTATCGGAAACGGTAACCGGAAATATGCGGCACTACTACCACAAAACTCTAAATCGGTCCTAAAAATAACCGAATAAATATCGAGTGAAAAAATCCAGTCGGTATTTTTTCGAAATTAAACGACAATAAAAACCGAAAAATACCGATATTTATGAAGTTTACTGCGGTTATTTTTTGGTAATAAACCACAAAACAACCAAGAAAGTACCGCGTTTTTTCCCTATTAAACCGCGAAACAACCACGAAAATACCGGTACACGAGCAACTCTGTTTCGACGTCGGTATTTTTCCGTTTTGGTTTTACCCAATTCTGTTTGTTTTCGAGACCGATTTAGACCGGTTTTTTGTGGTCGTTTTGCGATTACCGTTTCCGATAGGGATTATTATTATGAAGCATATTATTAAAAAATGATGTACTATCAAGACCCTATTTTTAAAAAAGAACTTCAATGTCAATTTTATTCTTTAAATATACTTGGGCACAATTATGTTAGAATGTATTAAGTTTACGTCCATCTTGGTGTCGTGAAACGACAAGTTTGTATGCGTGTGTGACTCCGTGGCGCAACGGTAGCGCGTCTGACTCCAGATCAGAAGGTTGCGTGTTCAAATCACGTCGGGGTCAAGTTTTTCAGTTTTCTTTTTCTTTTTATATGTGCCAAAAATATTGTATATGAATAAAATAAAAACTGTAAACTTTAATGATCAAATAGTTGGTCATCCATGTTACAAATTTTCACCAATTCTGTAAATTAACAGATTTAGAGTAAGAATAACAATGACTGTTTTATTTTGTATATAATTATTCAGAGTACATACTTAGAGTACTCGCTTATCATTTTTAATTTTAGTACATATTTTGTTGAAAATTGGTGATATCTCGACTTCTAATTGGTCAATTTAAAAAAACCAATAATCTCTACGTTCCGTATTTTTTTCTGCAAATTTTGAGTCATTAATCAATTTTTTAAATACTAAATTGATAAAGTTATTCGTGTTTAAAGTAAGTGTAAACTGGACAGAAAATGTTTGATTGCATTTTTAGATCTATTATAGTCCAAAACGTGGGCATTTGATAAAAACACATTTGGTCATATTTATCGAGTTACAAAATTTAATATTTCGATCCAACCATATGGTATGGGTCAAAGTATAATAATAGAAATAAAAACAAAAAAATAACCAAAATTTTTAACTGTATATACAACTACGAATAAAAAAGGAAACTTGACCCCGACGTGATTTGAACACGCAACCTTCTGATCTGGAGTCAGACGCGCTACCGTTGCGCCACGGAGTCATATATATATATGTATTTTTTTTTGTATATTCACTTCTTATATATATATATATATATACCCAGACAGCAGTACCTTCAGAAAGTCCTCATAATGTGGTCCTAATTCTGATATATTTAAGATTTGCTAATATGATATGAGAATGTCATCGGGAAGAAGTCGTTTTAGAGATCTTCGATGAGTCGTGATCGTAAAAAGATCTTAAAGAGGACTTTATGATATTACCAAAATGACATCTTTAAGTGGGTCATCTGACCTCTTTATGATATATTTCTCATATCATTTCGAGCTTTCTTAACAAGTCAGAATAATTTTCTGATACCTTTACGACTTCTTTGAGACGTCTTCTTGCTTACTGACTATATATATATTATATATATCAAACTCGTAATACTAATGAAATTAATGTATAATCTGTATAAGAAGTGAGTATAAAAAAAGAAATATATATATGTATGACTCCGTGGCGCAACGGTAGCGCGTCTGACTCCAGATCAGAAGGTTGCGTGTTCAAATCACGTCGGGGTCAAGTTTCCTTTTTTATTTGTAATAGTAGTATATACAGTTAAAAATTTTGATTATTTTTTTATTTTTGTTTCTATTATTATACTTTGACCCATACCATATGGTTGGATCGAAATATTAAGTTTTGTCACAAAAAATGACCAAATGTTTTTTTCATCAAATGTCCACGTTTTGTACTATAATAGATCTAAAAATGCAATACAAAATTTTAAAATACATTTAAAAAAAATAAATTTTAAATATATTACAAGAATTTTTTGGCAACATTAATTTTTATCATTTAAATTATTCGATTTTCGAACTACAGAGGAACACGCTTAAAATAAAACATGGCGGCGTTCCAATAAGTGAGTGTTGTTTCGTTAGTTGTTTTAAACTTATTTTATTCATAATTCATTTGCCCATTTATTATTTAACATTATTGATTAAATGCCTAGGAATTTTAATTTGTCGAAATTAACTATGCGGCGACATACTTACTATCTTATATACAAGTGTGCAGTTCTCAGTCGATAAATAATCACACTTGTCATATATTGCTGCTTATATTCCTTCTGGTTCAAAAGAATAATTGTATTTTTGTATTACTATAAATAATAATATATTCACGTTTATATTCAACACCTGTATACGAAAATTACGGCATCATAAGCATCATATATTGAGGGAAGGGGTTGAAATTCTTTTTTCAATTTTCATCCTTTAGAAAAATGTTACCGACTGTTCCCGATTTTAACAGTACCTTACCATATGTCGGTAAACTTAGTTCGAACTCCGCAGCTTTGCAAGTTTTCCGTTAGATCGTGAAAGAAACCTTGGGCGGGGGTTTAAAGTTGTGCTAAGAGAAATTTGCCTGTTTACTTGACTCAATGTGATCGATTAAACTTTCATTTTTATTACAAAGCTGCGGCTTGAATTTTCCCGCACGCTTTAACGGGAAATGAAATGATTTCTCAATAGTTTCCTCGACGAGTTTACGGCGGTTTTAAGCATACTTTCTCCTGATTAAGGGATTTCACACACGATATTAGGCTTGTATGTATGACATTTTTTCAATTGCAGTGCACAATATTCCATTCAATTTTTCAACAAGAACTAGATTGAGATTTTGTCGTATTAAATAAACTTTATATTAGAAGCAAAAAATGAATGAAAATCTATGCTATTCAGAAGAAATAATGTAGAACTACCGAATTCTCAATTTGTGTATTCGTGTATAAACAGTAATTGATAATTTTTCTTGTTTCAATTTAGAACGAATGGGCAATTCTAATACTAAACGAAGGCATTATGCTCATCGACAGTATGCAAGTCAGGTAAATATTTACTTTAATTACTCTAACCTCTAAAACATTGCAAAGATTACAATATTTTTAATTTTGCAGTACAGTCTCAGCGACATCCTTGGTGGACAGTGCGCTGGAATACCACGGTCTTCCTGTGAAGAACTGCGACCTTGGTCTCGAGTTTCTCGAAAGAGGTAATTTACATTTCGAGGTATAATTTATTCTAGATTGAAGTATGTTTTAATAATTATTTCATTTTACGGAGAATATATTCTTATCACATTGATAAATAGTATAGTTTATTATTAAAGTAACATAATTATATAATTTTAAATGTTTGTTAATATTAAGTAATATATTACTTTTATAGTTGGAGTGATGGGACGCTACACGATCCCCTCAGTTTATCAAAGACGGCATGGCCTGTGCCGAGATTCGAAGCCATATTTCTTCCTGAATTTCCAGTCAAAACAGAGTCATTTAAGACTGAGTTTGCTTTTATAAATATCATTTCACAAGGTGCCTATGGTAGAGTGTACAAAGTACTACAACGTAAGACAAATGAAATTTTCGCCTTAAAGGTTATTAGTAAAGCAAAAATTGTAGCAGAAAATGCAGTTCGACAGGCTAAACAAGAAGTATGTTCATTTCTATAGCATTTATTTAATACAATATTTTATTTTTTCAAAATACAATAATTCTATCATAGGTTGCTATACAAAGAGCTGTCGGACATCATGCATTTATTGCAAGTGCACCTCTGCATTGGCAAGGGCGTAAAACATTGTATATTTGTATGTACCATACATTTAGCGCCTAAAAGTTTATGAAGAAAAACAGTTTTAACAGTAAAATATTTATTTCAGTAACGGAATTTATAAGTGGTGGTGAACTATTTTCTCTGATAGACGAATATGGCTGTTTACCTGAAAATGTAGTTAGGATTTATGTTGGAGAAATCGCTTTAGCAATAGGTATATTTATAAGTACACAACTATTCTTATAAGAATTATATATAGACATTCTGATAATTACAATATTTTCAGATTTTTTACACAATGTTGGAGTAATCCACAGAGATCTGAAGACGTCAAATGTACTTCTTGATTTTGAAGGACATGCTGTGTTGATAGATTTTGGCTTAGCTAAGTGGCTTAGTCACACTCAGCGAACTGCAACTTTTTGTGGAACATTTGAATATATGGGTACGTATATATAATTGATTTTTCTACTTCTTACACAATGCACATTGAGAATATCTTTACGTCACAATTTCATACGAGTTAGAAAGATATAGAACTATACTCAGTGGTGTACCAGGGCAATAAGTATAGGAAATACTATTAATACTATTATTACTGCCTGCAAAATCATGTGGTATCAATATAGTTTTCACATATCGTTTAATTTCATTTCTTATTCTTATATCAAATAATAAAATTTATATTGAAATTTATCGATACTTTTTATTTAATGTACATAAAGTATGTATGTATATTATATAAATTATATGTGTATTTTATAAATAATATTTTATAACAATATAAATTTGAACATTGTAGCTCCGGAGGTTTTAAAGAGACAGCATTACGGACAAGAAGCTGATTGGTGGTCTTTGGGAGTGCTCGCATGCGTTCTTCTAACACTTCAGGTTAGTGTATAATATTTATGAAATTTATCAACAACAAAAAGTTATCAATAATAATATATTTTTGTTGATTAATTGCTTAGAAAAGTACGATTTAAATTAAATTAATACAAAATTATTACAAAATAAGTATATTTATAATGCAACGGAGATATTATGTGCGCCGTTCTAACACGTACAAAGGTATGTGTATATACGTTGTTTATCCGTACAACCTGTGCAATCGAACTGAAAACTATCAGACTCCGTGGCGCAACGGTAGCGCGTCTGACTCCAGATCAGAAGGTTGCGTGTTCAAATCACGTCGGGGTCAGTTTCTCATTTCTTTTGCTTATTTTTTTTTACTTTCTTTTTAATTTAGTAAACACGAAATTTCCTTAGATGAAATAGCAAATTAATAATTTATCTATGCAATTTTTTAAATGTACTTTTCATGAATTTCGAATTTCAATTAATAATATCGATTAAAATAATTACTATTTGTAAGTATAGTGAAATCGTTCATTTTATTCGTGCGTTATTTTAATTTTATCACTTACAAATTACGTTTTCTAGTTTCTTTTTTTTTTTGTTATTATATAAAATAATTTTCAATCCCTTTGAAATTTCAATTATTTTTTTTTAAACTTAAGATTTTAATTGAAAAACTGACAGTTTGAATTTTGTTTGGAATATATATTTTGTTGTAATAACAATGAAATAATTTACGTTCTCGTAAAACCAAAAATGATTTCCAAAAAATGTAATTGTACTGTAGTTATCTTCGTCCTTCACTGAAAATTAATTCGATTTGTTATCATGAAAGTACAATAGAATATTAAACAATGTTTACATGATCTAATGTAAATGAACACTCTTAGACAGAATTTAGTTTCTTTTAAACGTGGTAAAATAATATTAATAACAATAATAATAATAAACGTCTTTACTGTACAAATCTATCTATTTATAGAACGGAATATTAACATGCAATCGTAATTACGTTTTACTACGTTGGTTTCCAATGTAAAGTATAGGTTTACGAATGCTTATGTTATTCTCTTAAACTGAATTAGTTGAATTTGACTAATTGTAAAAATCTACTAATTTAATTAGAGAAAATACGGCTACTAATGAATAGTAGAGAAGTACTAATGCAAATAGTCAAGTAGCATTACTAATTGAATTCGTATGTTACAGTTCCCATTTGAATTGGTAATGAATTAGTAATGAATTAGTAATGAATTAGTAATTCGGAACCTGGATATAGTATGAACGTCGGAAAACACAAAATAGTCAATTTTGGTCCTAGGCCGTAAAATTTTACTGCCAAGTAGCGAACAATATTTTTTTTTTTTTTTTTTTTTTTTTATTACGGCCCTTTCTGCCCTTCAATTCGGCTAATTGGCCCCACACCAGTACGTCGGTGTAACGAGAGCTGCAGGTGGTGTAACGAGAGCTGCAGGTCGTCTTTTTTAGATGGAACCATACTCACATTTGTCGAGGATGTAGGAAACTGCCGAAACCCACATCAAGTACAGTAGCGGTCATGAGTCGATTCCTGCCCGATAAACAATGCTCCGAAATGCAAACAAACAACAATATTTTTTGATACACTGATCGTAAAGTAGTGGATGTGATGCAGAGTGGCGGGGAGGTGGATTGGGGGAGGGGGCGAAACATAATTGATTGCCATGAGACTAGTTGACGAATTTGTACTTTACGGACATCATTCTGTAAAGGTCAAAAATGAGCAAAAAATGCCATACATTTAATGGGTGAAATTGAATATTCGATGCGAATAATATTGAACTCTTGATTCACTAGGTATGAGAATGTCCGAAATTTGATATGAATTACTAAAAAAATGAATTCGAAAAGGGAATAGAAATCGAATGAAAAGTCGAAATTTTGCATTTGTTAGGATTATCATGTATTGAAATAAAAAATTTCACGCACTTCATATATGCGTAACATTACAAATTGATATGAAAATAAATAAAATAAAAGCTTTACTAGTTCATCAAGTACATATGTAAAAGCTACAGCACTCATGAATGCGAGCCGTCGGAAAAAAAAAAAAAAAAATATCGCCCCCGGGTGGGCTCGAACCACCAACCTTTCGGTTAACAGCCGAACGCGCTAGCCAATTGCGCCACGGAGGCTGTGATGAAATTTTTTAATTTTACTGTTGTTGAGTATCGTCCATCTATAGCATGAATTTCAATGTCATCGTGCGATGATGTCCACTTCTTAACATCATTTTCTAAGACTATATATCTTTACACTAGAAAATCCCAGTATTTTATTGATATTTACATTAACAGAATTTTTTTTTTTCATTGCAATTATAAGAAATTTATAAATGGAAATTAATTGTCAGAAGAGGCAATTTTTATGATAATCGCTCAACGTTACAGTATATATTTATGTTGTTATTGTTTTGTAAGAAATATGTAAATATATTATCATGATTTATATTACAATAAAAAGGTATCAATTATCATTTTCTGCAGTTGTTGATGAACCTAAGAAAATATAGCTATGTTAATATTTTCAAAACAATTTCACAAATATCTCAGTCTTGAATAAAAATGTTGCTTGCTCTTAGTTCCAATGTTTTTATGTATTCAAGAATTTTGCGTAAAGTCATAAAAAGCTTTTTGAATTTTTGGTGCCGTCATTCCCCTCCTTCTTACACTATTACCGATGAGTGTCGAAACGAAGAAGCATCGGAAAATCTTCAATGTTTTTGTACATATAATCCAATTGTAAATGTATCCTATTTTGCTTTGTTATTGATTGTTTCATAAGTGCATGGAGATACTGAAATTACCAATTTATACAATGACTTGTTATAGAAATTCTGCTACTCTTATGTAGAGCAAACTTTCAATCAAATAATAAATGTCATTATTTTTTCAAAACTTCCCATTCGACAACTCTAAAATAAAATGTACGTATCATTTAGGAAATTAAATATTACACTCATATTGAGATGCCTCCGGCGTTTTCTAATTGACCTCATTTAATAATTAATATTATGCTAATTAATGAATTAAATAATTTATTGTTTTATCAGTAATTTTCAAATGAGATGCACATTCAGCGGAGTTATAGTTGTGATCAATAAGTGACAAAATGACACTAATGGACATTATTTCATATTTATAATGCTCTGTTTATATATAACCGAATTGAGTAACCGACTTTATTATTGACAGTAACATCTTGACTTCGCCTATCACAAGTTTCACATGTCAATTAATACTTTCTGAAGTACGGTGAACTTTATAACGAAATTTATTTGCTTTTGTGTACAATAATCTTCTACTTACATATGAAATTAAAAATAAATACTGAAGAAGTGCGATACTCTGCCAATTATTTTTATTTTTTCATAATTTCAATATAATACTTTTTTTTAGCGCCGTATAAATATTTTGTTCCAGCATTGTCGTCTGGATCTCTGTGATATCTAGTAATTTTTCAAAGCGGTAACAGTAAAACGTTTGAGTTACATATTCATAAAATTCTGTAGCCTTTTAGTAATTTTAACCAATTATATATTTTATTCTATTTTTCACTCCATTATATATAGTCTCATTAATTTCTTATAATTTAGTACTTTCTGATGTGGTGAACAATAGTCAGATTTTTCTTTTTATAAATAATCGTCTTATAAATCATTTCCTTCAAAGAATATTAACGAAGAGAATTGAATTGTAGTCCGGAGAATTCGTACTTCTCTTGCGGGTGCCAGGATCACAAGTGGCGCCATCTACATACGGAGCGGAGCTCGAAAGCCCGCGCTCATCGCGGAGGCGTGCAATATATGATTATTCAGATTTCTGTTACAATTTTATAATTTTAAGAAAATCTTATATATTATTATTCTCTTTAAAACGTCAGTTTCTTTCGTGTAATAACAGAGCCCAGGAAGACAAACGTACAGAGTACAATAATTTTATTTTCAATTTAAAACAAATTTTTAAAAATGCAATTTTTTACTGCAAATTTTATAAAACTATTACTCTGTACGATATTGTAGAGTAATATTACTAGAAAACATACCTTGCTCTTCCCTCGGTAAGAATGAATTATTTCTTTATTAAAATCGAATCAATTCAACTGCATCATTTATACTTTATACGGAATAATTCAAATACCAGTGAATTTATCTGCACGCAAAATCAGACCGAACCAATACAATTTAAGGGTGAGGCTTCGTCATATACATTGTGTACATATTCAGTTGCAAAATATGCAATTCAACGCGGCCTCACGCCGCACGTGGGATGCACGGTTTTGCGCCTTGACATTTTACCGCATCCAGCGACCTTATGCACCCGCATGCCGTTGCCATATGCCTTTTCCCGTTGCGTTTTAGTTCGAGACGTTTGATAAATCGATAAGCCGCCCGACTCCGTTGTATTATGTGGAAATACGTGCGAGCTCTTCTTCTGTCTTTCTCCAACGATGATGGGAGATACTGGCTCAATTCACTTTCGTATTTCGAGATTTTTGTCTTATCCGTGAGAAAATGTCGCGAATACCTTGCATAACTTTCATGAAAAAAAAATGCCAGGATTATATTTTCTTTAAGCTCCAATTGCTGCAAAAAAAAAAGTAATTGATGAAGCAAATTTTTAATATTGAATATGACCGCCAATAATCACAAATTCATTGTTGGTTTTGTTCAAGTATACATTGTCTGAATGAAGGAATATACGAAAGGCAGCCCGCTGTGGTATTTGATTGGTTCGATGAAGTAATAATAGAAAAGGGATTTTGCTACACTTAATCAAACAGATCAGCTATCCAGATGGTATATAGTAACGTAAGCGCAACATAAATCAATTAATTAAGCAAGTAATTGCCTATTAGGAATATTACGGATAATGCTGCCATCAGGATATTTAGGACCCGGTGAAACATGAAACGCGTCCAAATGTAATTCAATGGAAGTGTCAACCACAATTTGTCAGTTTCAGCAATGCGGTTTGTCGCGACTGAGATCACTGGGAATTCAATTTTGGCTTTTCGCTTTAACTGTTTCTCCTTTAGATCGTTATCCATTCAAAAGTCCCAGACGCTATTTTCGAATTGTGATAAATTCTTCATTTTTGATATTTGACCAGAGCACGATGAATGAAGACTTGTCAAATTTGGACATATTACGTTTATTTCTCATCGCTTTATGCTTTTTACATATTTTGTTGCAGTTTTCTATGACCATGTCGACATCTATTCCACGCCAACTTACTTGCCGGCATTCAATTTCTCTTTTGCCGTATCGAAAGCATTAAAATCATTAAAATATATGACAAAACGGCCAGTGTTGCCAACTGGATTACAGCTAAGTTCTATAGTACCCATAGTTTCGCAAACATTGCAAATTACGTTCCGACATGAAATCAGAGAAATCTATGAAGAGTTTCGATTACTTACAATAGATCGGTATGAATGCGAGGTTCATACTTAGGAGAAGGATAAAAATCTATCAAGGTCAAGGTAGTTGACGCGATAGGCAAGACTGCCAAAGTCTGCGAAATTGACTACTTGGCATCGATTGTTTCTGATCAATTTAATTTTCTCTTTTCGTTTTCAGCACGAAAATAGCTTCCTAAAGTCGATTTAATTTTTAGAAGTTTTCTAACTCTAGCATTAACAGGCGATAGTATCTTAAATTTAATTTACTTTCTTCTTTGTAATGGACGATTTTCTCAAAGGAGGGATATATTTAGTCATAATGTAATGTCGTACAATGGAAAAACATATATAAGTGACATTTTGGTGAATAATGAGTTTTTGGTATCAATGGACCCTTGATACAAAACTGCATTTGACAGCCCTAATGAAAATTATCATTTCTTTTTTCATTTATAACAGAAAATTAGTATTGAACATATTGCAATTCGCGATAAACTAGAAAATACAATGGAAAAATATGCACACAGTACTTTAAGTACTCCAAAACATTAAAGAGACATCACGAAATATATAGAGGGTAGGAATGTAAGCAAATACCTTTATGTTCTTTTTACTCTATAAATGTTATCGAGCTTGTCTTTAGTTGCAAAACCACATCGTGTATTTCGTAAGTGACTCGTAAGTTTTTATAGCTTGTAATTTCAATGAGCAGAACCAAGATTATCAACTGGAACATGTACGCAAAAGACATCGGCTAGGAAAAGTCTTTTGGGATTCTGGAGCGCTTTACCGGCTTTAGTTCTAGAATGGAGCTCAGAATCACTGGTATATATATATAATACAGATAGAGCATTGTCTGGTAAGCTTTTTGATAAAGGAAGAAAAATAGGAGCCACGGAGAGTAGAGAAAGGCTGAAAGTAATCGAGCATTTACGAACAATTCCGAATCAAAATTGATTGATGTTCTCTATTATCACACTCAATCACATATTCCACTGGACAGTTTATGATATCTATTATACATTCGGCATTTGAGAATGAAGTGTCATATGAAATCGGGCATCACCATGCAGCTACGGAAGCTTTTTGTCTATTAAAGCCGTAATACCTCGCTTTGTGCTTTGCGTATGTTTTCCATTATCTATCTTCGCTACGTTATATAAGTTTACTTTTGCGATTAATAAACCTTATAGATAGTTGAAATAGTAAGTTTTTAAATGGAAAATTAGAGAGAGCACTTGTGATTTACCAAATAAGGTTATTTTTATTAATGAAAAAAGAAGCTTCAGTACAGAAGTTTTTGATGCGAATGGTTTTTATTAAATTTCTTATCCTATTCTGTACTTATGTTTTCCCATTGTAGGACAGTAGAGTTATATTTATTAAACAACTATCGCTTTGAATATCTCTCGTTGTAAATCGCAATGTCAAATCTTCCGATAATCAAGACGCTGCCTGGATAATATTGTTCTGCCTTGTCTGGAGAGTTTTCTTTTTTTTTAATAAATTTCTATTCACTCAAAGTGTTTGAAGGTACTCGATTCATATTTACTAATTATTCTAAACTATAAAAGTTGATACCAGAAGCCACTGTCATGCCGAGTTTGTCGAACGATTCGGAGGAAAGGTTCGAGCGATTCTTAGATATATGTATACTGTATAAGAATGGCGAGATATTGTATGATACTCATAAGTCGGAAACGCACAAAGAAACGATTTATCAATTTATCAACTCGTGTTTAGCGGTACAATACTCCCGTCGGATTTGACCCATCCTTTTGGATTAGACCTCTTAAACCTTCGATTACTTACATTTACTCTTTACTTTATAAACAAGAAAAAAACACAAGCGTACAATTTGTATCTAGAGTCTACATCATTCTGATTATGACACTGGTTCTAAACGGGTGGGAATCCAGTGACCTTTCTTCACACATATGTGCGAACTCGGAAGTTGATTGCTTTATTACGGTTTGTTATTGCTGAATAATTACCCAATGACAAACAACTTACTGCTTTCCAACTGATTGAAGAATAGAATGGACCTGATATCAAGTATCAAACGGAAAAATTAAATGTTCGACGCTTCAAGTCGACGGAAGAGTGCGATTATCGCATCTGGTGACGTTTGGTAAATTAGTTAATGGCACGGATGTCCGCGCCTGGAATACTAAAATGGCCACGCAGTATCAAATGAATCATACACACTTCGCTTCGTGCCATTTCCGTGATCTTGCGACGTTACAACGTCCTTTAGCCATGAACGTTTAGGTGCCTTCCGCATGATTAGAGTTGCGAAGCATTCGAAGGAAAGGTAAATGAGTCCATCCAAAGGTCGACTATGCGCCTCGAATATCGTGATAAGTCCACGAGGTAGCTGGAGTTGAAAATGCAGAAACGTAACAGTCGATCATTACGATAAACAAGATATTAACGCTATTTAGAAAACGTACGTTTTAAGTTCAAGGTTACATTAGCGCCCGGCTGTTTGCGTGAATAAAGTCCACGTAACTTTTTTCAATCTTGTCTGCATATAGATTTAATCAGATTTTCCGCTAGATTTATCGACCTACAAATGGATTTAACGGAGGGGATAAATTTCACATTTATACACGATATTTTGTTGATTCCTGTAAAAGTTAGAAATGCTTTTTATTAACTATGCTTGTCATGAGTTGCAAGAGGAGTCAAGGATAATGGCGAAAAGAGATGTCGAACATAATAGCAATAATAATTATTATTATCGTAACGATGATGATAGTAATAATACAAATAATAATATAATAATATAATAATAGTGATACTGCTACTAACGGTAATAATAACTATCAGCAATAGGGCTAAAGGGACAATTACTCAGTACGTTGCAGGAGCGGGGAGTTAAAATTGTCATCTGGTGCAGTGCTCAAGTGATTCTTAATAAAAAGGAAGAAAAGAAATGGGCGGAAATGGGTTGGGGATCAGTCATCCCATGCGAACAGAACGCTATGTCCGCCGGGACGAGCGAGAATTAACGCCCTTGACGTTTAGAGTCCCCAGGATCAGGGTGGCCGGCTTGACAGTCAGTCGGTGACGTATCAGCCCGTTGCATCGCGCGATGCACGACGACACCAAATCGCAATCTTCATGTCGCATACAAGAGCGGCGTATGCGCGTAAATTTAGCGTCCTCAAGACGGACACCCTAATCGGCAGAGCATCGAAACGACGCGAAACTTTGCGGATCGTAGCGCGCCAGGGGGACCTGATTGGACCCTGCATAGCTTTGCCGAACATTACATTAACTCTCTCGCCCGTATTCTTCCTCTATCCTTTCGTTAGGGCTCATCGTACATGACAATTCACGCTCGCTTTGTCCTCTTTCTCTCTATTTCTTTCATCGCACGCGCACAAACATTCTCTCGTTTTCCTCTACATCATCGATATCATCGTTTCACACTCTTTCAGTCGCTCAGACGTTTTTCGGATGAATACGCTTATTCCGCCTCCGTTGGAGGTGCGAATCATTTAAGAGCTCTTCGAAGATTCATCGCTGCTTTCTTTATTCGATTTATCGTCTTCTTTTTTCTCTTCGCTGCTTTCCTCACTCTTGTCTTTCTTCTCTTCGCTGCTATCCTTCTTCTCTTCGCTAGTGTCCTTCTTCTCTTCGCTGCTCTCTTCGGACTTTTCTTCTTTGCTCTCGTCCGACTTGGCTTCTTTCTTTTGTTCACCCTCAGGCTTGGCTGGTTCCTTCGCGTCCTTTACCTCTTCAGGTTTCGGGAGCTCCTCAATCTTTGCCTCGGGTTCAATTTCGGATTTTGCGGCTTTTTCTGCGGGGACGGTCTTGGGCTCAACATGAGATTCGCTCTTTTCAACGGCAGCGGGAACTGGCGCAGCTTGGGCCTCCTGCGTCACGTGGACTTCGTGAGATTTTCCCTCGGCCGCGGTACCTTCTACTGCAGGTTCTACGGTGTCTCGCTTGGCTTGAAATTCCGGCACCGAAGTTCGAGCTACTTCTGGTTGCACCTCGACTGGTTTTACGACTTCTCCTGTAACGGCGGCACTGGAGCTATCGACGACAGCACTTGAGTCAGATACTGGAGCTTGCTCGGCATTGATTACTTTGCCTTCCTTTTTTTCCTTCAGTTTTTCGGCAAGGAGCGGAGCGGTGGCTTTGTCCTGCTCGTGGAGTTCAGCTGGGGTTTCTGCTACAACACCTTCAACCTGTTCAATCTTTTTCTCTTGTTTCACGACTTCCTTTTCTTCTGCCTGATGCTTTGCTGCTTCTTCGGCCTCACGAGTGACGCGGTCAGGTTTTTCTTCGACTTTGACATTTTCTTTATGCTCTTCGGATTTCTTTTCCGCTTCAACCGGCTCGTCAATTTTCTTTGAAAATTGTGCTTCAACATGTGGTTTCTCGCTCGCTTGTTGTGAATCGGCTGGAACTGATCTTGCCGCTGGCTCGGATGATTCACTGGATTGAATTGTAGCTGGCTGTTGGGCTACTGGCTCAGAACCTTCAGTAGGTACTTGCTCGACGGGTACTGAAGCAGAAGCAGCAGCTACTTCAGGTGTAGGCACGGCCGGTTGTGGAACCTCTTGAACCTTCTCGACATTGACATTTTCCG
Source organism: Trichopria nigra (assembly GCA_030522945.1). Classification (NCBI taxonomy): domain Eukaryota; kingdom Metazoa; phylum Arthropoda; class Insecta; order Hymenoptera; family Diapriidae; genus Trichopria; species Trichopria nigra. The sequence continues at coordinate 15,699 of JAPYZR010003463.1, forward strand.
TGTGTACGGTCTGAAATAATAATAATAATAATAATTAGTTTTAATTTCGTTGCCTCTTACAGCTCATTGTAGTTTACATTAAATGTGTTTTCATGTATATACATATCACGTATGTGCATATTCTATTTTAATTACCAACCTCTTGTTCTGTATGGACTTCACGAGTTTCGGGTGCTGCCTTTACCGATTCTTCGGGTTTCTTTTCTTCGTCTTTCTTCTCAAACTCTTTTGCCTTCTTCTCGTCGACTTTCTCGTCCATTTTCTCATCCTTCTGTTCCTCTTGCAATTTTGCAGCGGGAATGACTTCTTCAAATTTCTTTTCTTGGATATGTTCCACCGGAGCTTCCTCCTTCTTCTCTTCCCGGACTAGTTGCTCGCTTTCTTGAACCTTGGCAGGAACTGCTTGAATGGCTGGCTTTTCATTGGCAATCGGAGCTTCCGGTTCTTTGTCGAGGCTCTTTTGCACCAAGGGGACGACGCTGAGGGGGGCCTCCTTTCGTTCTTCTTCCGCCACTGGCATAGCCTTTACTGTTTTTAATGCCAGCAGGCATAATACCACGATGGCAAACTTCATCTTTCTATTGGTCTGGAAAATAATGAAATAGAAGTTGTTTACGAATCTTGCCTGATAAACGACATGACTTATTTATGGGACGTCGGGATGCAAACATTGGTGGCAGTTATTCGACGCGGTAATCTTCCAGTTAAAATGTTCGCGTAAAATCAACTAACGGAGCACGAACGAATAAATGATGTGTCAAACGACTGGCTGAATGAATGATTGAATGAATGGCCGGACAAACGCATTGACGGGCTTTCTCAGTTGTTGGACGAAGTAATGCACCGAAGAAACTCGTCACGAAATACCCTCGCCGCGCTAGACCGGCATGTGAAATGGTGAGAGGATTACGTGACATTGAACCGTATGCGCTGAGTAATACTGTAAAATGACGGTATGTCTCGTGACGAACCGAAACGCTCTAATGTAGTTGTAATTTGCGGAAAGAGAAAATAATGGAATTAATTACTACTGCTCATCAAAACTGTAATATTTTATAATTCGAACAAAACGTCATTCTTATCATTCAAACCCAGTTTATTTGCCATATATTCAAATATAATACGAATAATTTGTACATCATCAAGCATTCTGAATTAAAAAAAAAAAGAAGAAATGTTCATTATCTATCTGTATTCATAATAATATTTTAATATCAAAATCATAATATTTTCTTTTGTTTCAGGTAAGAATTATAAGGATTTAAATGTTATCGCTATTATAAAATTCCACCGGCGACCATTATCCATTTTTGGAATATGTAATCCACCCAGTGGACGTGTGTAATATTCATCAAGACAAGTCGCCCAAGTTACATTTATAATATCGACTTTGCTTATCTGGCAACACCCTCCTTCTGGCATGTTTTAAGCAGGTATTCTAGTTTTAATTTTTATTGCAGATTTGCATGAGAAAATACATTGGTAAGGTGGGCCACATAGTTTTAGCGGGTCTTTACTTTTTCAATACAAATTTACAGCATATTCATAAACATATAACAATGTTGAACGACTAGAAGTAAAGAACCGACATCCCTAATCAATTGTAAATGTACAATTTATAAGAAGCGACTTTGCGGGACATTGACTCGAATGACATCGTCGTGGATTCCAATTTCCAAACGAAAACATCATTAATTATTCGGAGCTAAAGGAGCTCTCATTGTAGACCTGGCCAATATCATCGCTCGTCGCGTCTTTTGCCGTTTAAGATACAAAGGAGTCAGTATACACACCCTCGAGCGATTGTGAAAATATCAGGATGAATTGGCGCGCTCGGTTATGGCGGAGAAAAAGAGCGAACACAAAAGCGCTTCGTAAATAAGGTCGTGAGGGTTAGAAATAGCATTGACCTATAGTTACGTTGCCTCGACCGCACATGCTTACCAGGGGGATTTTTCCATCGGCAATGTAGTGGAAGCTTCCAGAGGGTGGAGAAGGAAGGCGCGTCTCCCGAATCTATTATGAGGGCGAGCTAGGGGAGAGATATACGAGGGAGTATAATTCTCCATGATACATGGCTTTATCACGTTAATTAAGACAAAAGTAATGAGAGCACCTGGTAGCGAAAAGATGGCTTCGTCTCGAATCAGGCAACATTGATTTTTTTTCCTTGTCTACATTTTTCTTCAATTGTACATAAGTACGAAACTCTCTTAGTTTAAGGGTAGGAGTACAGTACTTGGCTTATCAAATATAGGAGGCTACTGGCGAATGTTCTCGATTGATATTTTCCCTCTCTCGCATTGTCTCTCGAATCTTCGGCATCAATTGGGTGAAAAAGTTTCCGCAACTTCCCCAACGCGCTAACTATACTTTACGATTAAAAAAAAAAACAAGTTTCCTTATTAAATACTTAAACATGCAAATCCCTCGAGTGGGTATATATATCTCATCTCTATTCTCATACGAGGGTCTAAGAAGTATACAAATGACATTACCGAAATAAGAGTCCAAAAGCTTGAGAGATGCAGAGAGCCGGATTTTCCAGCGTCACACTCGTCGAGCAAATACAACGGTGGTACGCGACTTTGACGCACCTGATAGATGACTTTACTAATTATCGCGGATTAGTTAGGTTAGCGTGCAGCTAATTAGACGTTGCGCCGCGGGAAGAGGATGCCGCAGCAGCTGCAGCGGACTGCTCGCGTCTACCAATGCGGTTGCTGCTGGCAGTATATACCTATATACCTAGCCATGGAGTGGTGGTCCGCGGTGCGGCAGAACGAGATATTCGCTTTGCGTTGCGCAAATCCGCGCCGAGGTTGAGTAATACGCGGTACGTGTGGTGGAAAAGCGAGCGCGGTCGAAAATTACTCACCTCCGTCGCGACGCTTTCCTGCGCGTGACTGAGATATTGCTGGCATCGGACTCTCGCGGTACAATCGAGTATCGATCGGCTGCTGATTCTATTTTTAAAACGATGCTTTACAAAATAATGATAAAGAAAACGATGCAGAGGGAGCGCGAACGGAAACACCATCAGAGGAAGGCTTTTACCCGTTAGGACGTGACGAGCCACGATGCAGTCGCTGAACAATTCGAGGATCGAGGGGAGAATCTCAGACTTTCGTCCTCGTTCACGGGGGACATTGATGACAGGGAATAATAACGTAATTGACTCAGTTAGGGTTTGGTCATGCATTTCGTATTGATGTTTTCCCCGGGGGTGTTTTTCCTTTCCGTGCATCAATAAAGTTTGTAAAAGAATCATTCCTGCGGAAGAACCACGAGCAGTGGAAACGTTGAAATGTTATTTGTTCTGTTTTTTTTTCTTATATGTGTATTTTATTTCGCGTTGTCGACCTGGCCGAGACAAAACGAAGAAATGAAAGTAGCCGTTATACCGTTTTTAATTTACGGAAATTTGCATTTATATTATTGAAGAAGTAAACTCGCTGAAAATCGAGGAGAATATTCAGTGATACTTTCGAGCATTTCAATTTTATTATTAGCTGCAGCATTGTTGTCGAGAGAAAGGAATATTGTTGAAATATTTTTTACCTTATCGCACAATGAAATACTTTAAAGATGAAAGGATTTCGATGAATATCGACTGATTTTCTCTCGACGAAAAGATTGTCTATTGCACCATTGATTGAGACTTTGAATGCTGAATTTATTAAAATCAGTAACGAAGAATACAAGATAATAGTATTCTTAGCTAATATTAACAAGTAGTGGGGTTTGGTGGTGTTTCATCACTTTACTTTGACACGCTATATACGAATGATGTAATGGAAAATAATGTATTTAATCCTGATAAAGGACACCGAAGCTTTGAAAATATACATTTAATTAAAAATCATTCGAGTAATTAAATTCCGAACAACCACACCACCGTCAACACGAACAAAGGTGGAATGTTATTTAATGGTAATAATACTGCAAATTGAAATCGCTACTAAATATATTATATTAACAACACTGGAGACTAGAGAGTATATTATCTCAAGGTAAACGTCCAGATTTGCGTTAAAGTCCCAAGTTGTGTAATTTAAATGTTTATCTAGTCTACGGATTTTTTACAGTTATTCCACGGTACATACATTAACAGAAAATTAGGATTTAGTATGTTTCGAATAAGTAGAAAAAAATATTCAAAGTATTTTGACTTGAAACAAATCCTCTAATATTTCCGTTCCTATTGTTGCCAATTGCGAATTGATAATTGACAATGGTGAAGTAAAAAACGACCATTTTGAATTTAAGTGCACGGCCAAAAAGAGAAATTGAAAAAAATGTTAGTCTGAGGTTTTGTTTAGGTATTATAATGATTGTTTCTCTAAAGTGTTTCTTACAAAGACATCAGAGCTCAACCTAGAATCTCCCTGAAAAGAGCAGAGTGTTAAGGTACTACACGTCTTTCATGGTAGAACGAGTTTGTGGCGTGTCTTCGTAAGGATGTCAATTATTTTGGTTATTTCCAAAGGTAATTGCAGACGAGCAGTGGATTGACTCGAGTCATTATTCGAACGACTAGCTCATGTGATAAAACAGCCATTTACTGTTACTGAATAAGTAGTAGAAGGTCAAGAAAAATCTTGTTTTATCCTACTTTAAGCTTTACGGTCTTTTTCCTGAAATAAAGGGTATTATAAGAATATCTTTTCATGATTTTGTCTTTTTGCCAATCCGTCAGTATCGAAATGTGACCATCAAATTATACTCTGTTAAAGGTTGGGTTTATAACATTGTTTTATAATCTTTTTCTGAAACTTTGTTTTGTTTATTTAATGTTGTAATCGTTTTCATTACCACTTTCTTTGTTTATTTACAATAAAATGAAATTGCAAAATTTAAGAATTTCGCTTAATCGAATTGTATAGATGGCGTTTATTAAATGAATTTATAAATTTATAGGTGTTATTTGATAATATTTGCATGAAAATAACAAAGTTTTAATAATATCAATATTATTTATACGTAGCGATGGACCACAACTGTTACCCATGTCAGGGTAAACTGACATGAAACATCAATGAAGGTTATCAAGTTGTACATTTTTGGACTTTCTATTGTAAATATGTCGAAAATTTATCATTTTCTTTTGACGACTGTTAAAAAGTACGGGTTATTAAAAACTTTTTCTGTTTAGTAATGCTTAAATAATAGTGCGCGCAACTGTACGATACCCGATATAGAGTTACAGATCTAGAGATCCTCATGAATATTTTTTTATTTCTGTATACCGTAATTCAATTCTGTGAAGAACTACCTCATATTAAAAGTGCTAGTTTTTTTTTTAATATTTACATTTCTAGAATCTGATTCTAATATTTTGTTTATTTAAAATTGATATATGTTAAAATAAAACCTTTTTTTTTTTCCAAAATACGAAACTTGCAACAATAATTTTATTAATGTAGTTATAATATACATATAACTATAAGAAGAAATATTTTTGTAACATTTAAGTTTTTCAATAAATCTGAAGAGGGTCACAATGATGACCAAAACGTATATATTGTTGATCAAACCATCTTATCAGTTGATCAAACCATCTTATCAAGTTTTATTTATGTCTTAAAATAAAGAAATTATCAAAATAACTATATTAGTTTAAAAAAGACAAATAAGAAATTAATTATTTATTTATTTAATTATTTATTTATTCAATTACGAAAAATTTTATTAAATGATAATGTTATACTTTATTTTATTTCTATATTTCTATATTTGTACCCTTCGCCTGGATGAAATGTATAGACGTAAATTCAAAAGATGTAAATGCATTTGAATGAATCACGACATACTTTTGGCTACTGCAATTTTGATATCAGATATATGTAAATTCCACTTATCATGTATCGCGTTTGTTTTTCAAATATTCTTATATAGGAATTAAAAAAAAAATGTCCATACTAGGATCACTAGATTGTTCCCGAATCAGTAAAACTGTAAATTGAAATCGATTCGATGAATTGCGTCCGATTAAATTATTTATGGAATTGGTTGAAAAAAAAGAATGTGTTTTTTGAATAGTGAATGAAATATAAACAAGAATTCCACCGGAGCATGCCGAACCTTTTATAAAAGTAAAATCCGTTTACGTTACAGAGTGAAAAAAGTCCAATATCGGTTGCATAAATTTTTGTTTTCATTTTTGACGAAGCGAAAAATGCCAAGCTCTTAAATTAAAACTATTTGTTTGGTTAAACAGCAGAAAAATTAAAAAAAAAATGTTGTATTAAAATAGACGGAAGTATTATTTGCATATAGTATAACAAGAGATGCAACGAAGGAGTAAATTCAGAGCGAACTTTGATTACGAATCGATTTATTTAATCCGAGATAATTGAACTTTTGAAGCAGTGTTCGATACTGATGCGGGGTACTAAACAATGGACTTATTTATTAGGCGACGTGAAAAGAGATGCGGTTGCTAAGTAAATTTATAATTCTCTTAAATTCTTGACAATAACCTAAAAAGTAATTTTCTGATGTTGCGGGACATGATTCGATAAGGATTTAATAAAAATTTGTATGAGTGAATATTTTCTCGATATTTTTAAGTCAGTTTTCAATTAAAGTAATGTATAGAAAACAAATCGTTTTAAAAAGTATCGTATTTAAATTAAAAAAACATAATTAACGAGTATTGGCAGGGAATATGCCGAACCGAAATGATGCAAGCACCGCACCGTTAAATTAATCAAATGAAACGAATAATTGGAATAACTTCCGACCGGCTTTAAAGTATCGCGAATGCAAAATAATTGATAAATGCGTTAAACGTTCAATTAATTTTTAATCGGCGCTTCCTAATCGATCGTTACACGGTAAACAAAATGTATCGAACCCGGACAAAATGTTGCGGCGTATCGACCGGCGAATATCCCAAGTTAATTATTTTCCGATCACTCCTCGAACTTGACTTCGAAAATGTCTCGAATAATTATAGTTACCCGAAGCTTCTTACCCGGGCAACTATACTATCCAGGGCGACTAATCGAGAGATAAAACCAACGCGCCCCGTTCGGCAAGGGTTTAAAAAACCGAGCGGAGAAAAAGGACGCGACTGATTGGAAAAAGCATACGTTATTGTCCTTCGAAATAGCATCGAACATCAATCACTTCGCGATCGGAACGAATTCGATATAAGATGGAAAAACACTGACAGGCGTCCGATCCGAATCATTCTTTCGATTGATCGAAGGGGGTGGGTGGGTAGAGTGTAAAGAAAAACGGATGATTTCGTAGTACTCACTTTTGCCGATGCGCTCTTGAACCGGAGAGGAGGGAAGCCGTTCACTGTCGTCGATCGTATTGCGAGAACTCTTGGTGTCGAATGACCCGTGATACGAGAGATAGTGCGTCCGTCGACTGACTGTGTTTCGCGCGCGTGCGTTCAAAAAGCTCTCGGTTATATAGCGTGGGAGCAAGCGGGCGATCCGGACGAAGGTTGGGTCGTGTGTCGAGGCGGAATCGTCGGGGCCCCGCTTATATACCCATTCGCCCACCCCGACGTTGCGGGGTCGTGACAGGGGGCCCCGGACCCTCCTACTGTACCGGCGGAGGATCGGAGGGACCCCTTGCCCATCTCCACATCGCGATTCTCTTCTTTTTCCCGCTCTCCCTCACCCTCTTTCTCTTTATCTGTCTCTCGCTCTCGCATACGTATATGTATACTCTTCTCATCCGAGCAGGAGTCGCGGCGGTCTCGGCCCTCTCGGAGCACGGAGATGGTCGTTCCCGAGGGTGCGTTTACACCGGACACTTATTACGCGTTCGTGCAGCTTCCCTCCCGTACCCTCTCTCTCTATCTCTCTCTGTCTGTCTCTCGTGGGCTCGGGATGAATACACCGGGTAGACAGGTTCTCTCTGCAAACGCGAGATATACGTGAGCGAATCCGCACGTATAACTATGTGTATAAAAGAGCTGCGTGAGCGCACCGAGGCACGAAGGAAGAAGATACGTCGGAGGCTCCGCGTACATACATTCGAGGCATCGAATCGAGAAAACGGAGAAGGAATCGATAATTCGTCGTCGGGTACTGTGCGAGTGATTTTTTTTTTTTTTTTTTTTTTTTGTTAGGTTGCCAAGGCCGCTGGATCTTCCTAGTTTGCAAAATAATTGCTCATTGTTCTTGCGATCGTAAATCAAACCGGGCGCGTAAAAAATTGTATCGCGTGCGCACATCTGCCGGAGGAAAATTGTCGTTTTGTTCTAGTCGGAGGCACAATGTACAGAGAGAGAGAGAGAGAGAGAGATGACTCGAAATTTCATACGCGCTACGGCAATCGTGGACATTAGACTCCGAAAGGTAGCAGTGAATAATAATAATAATGGAATGTAGAAAGAAGTCGACAAATGGATAAACAATAAAAATGCATTTGAAACCAGTGACGCTGTGATCTGCAGTACTTTGAATAGCGCTCTTGAGGAGGATCAATACCCGAAAATCACGTCTAAAAGAAAAAAAAACTTTATTATATATTTTTAAGAACGGAAATGTATTATTAACGAAATTTTGATAAGAGAGGCAGTAATACCATTCATTACTTTTGTTTACGACTGAACCGATAAGTTTCAGTAACGTTGCAGAAACGTCGATTCTTTTAAATGATGGAAAAAATGTTTTAAAATGTATTATAAATATTTTTTTTTTAATTGTAAGATGAAAATTGTGTGTTTAGCTTGTTTTTGCTTAAAAAATATTGAGATATTTTCGTATAATCGAAGGATTTAATTAACGATTTAATTAACGATTTTTTTTTTATTGAAATTTCACGTCAAAAAGTCATTCGGTGAAGTTATATAGGGAATATTTTTCTCGAGATAATAAATCATCATTTGTACGGAGAAAAGTTGAATGGTAAAGAAAAATAGTTAAATAAATGATTTTTGATGATTTTGTTGGAACAATAATCCGTTTTAACTTCAACAAAAACGTTAATAATAACAATTAAAATCTCAAAAGTGTAATACAGTAGTATTGTTTTGCAAATATTGTTTAGTATCTCTCTACATTTGAATTAGTTGATGCAAAATACTAATACCCAGAAATGATAATCCTATTAGTAATTTGTAAACAATTAGTTGTCGGTTGATTTAGTAAAGGAACTGATTTTGCTCTTACGGTCAATCAATATAATAATTAGTAAAATGTTTATTTATTATATTAATCGTTATAGTGGACGAGGATTTGGGATTATTGATCTGTCTGAGAAAATGCATAAAATGAGTATATATCGTATGGGGGAATACTCGTGTGTGAAGTGACTGTAACGCGCACTATACAGTGGTTATATATCTCCTCCTCTACTAATAATAATACAAATACGAATTCAAAGTTTCAATTTTTTTCGAATTACTTACTCATTTTTTGCCAGTTAACATATTCATTTACATTTAGAGTCTACGACTTTGCTTTAATTCTTTAGAGCACATTTCAAAAGAAAAATTGCAAGGAAAATTTAGTTCAATCGTGATGAGCAAATTTGTACGGGAAGATCGATGAAGATTTATCATTTCATCGTTTGATTTTCTATTAGGTATTTAAAAATATTCTTTGAACTTTATTGACATTTGCTTCATCCCTGGTAGAAATTATGTCCATTTTTCTTAGATAATAATTAATTATTAGGCAAATTGTATATATCAAAAATATCCACGAAATGTATAAAAATTGTATATTTTACAATCAAAATAAGAAGAACACTTATTAAATAAGAATTTCTTACAAA
>JAPYZR010003464.1:0-16911 GCA_030522945.1 Trichopria nigra
AATTTTTCATTATTATTAGTGGAATTTTGTTGAGGAACCTTATATGTCATGTCAAATCACCCTTCCAAAGCCCAAATTTTGAAAAAACGTTTCAATCATATATAATTTACATTTTTCGTATTTCAGGAACCCCCTTAAGGTGGTTCTAACGTATAGAGCAGTTACCGACCTAACCGCAAAACAGGAAAAGTATAAATAAAAAGGGATTGAAAAAATTTTTTCAAAATTCGGGCTTTGGAAGGGTGATTCTACACATCATATGCAATCATCAACAAAATATTGGTTACATCGTTTCCGAATTAAAGTAGGAATGTCCGAAATAAATAATGTTCTCTTACCACAATAAAAAAAAAATTTATTTCGGATAATTCTCGTTTAATTTTGAACCAATTTCAGAGATATTCTTTTGAGGATTGTATTATATGTTATGTAGAATTACCCTTCCAAAGCCCAAATTTTGAAAAAATGTTTCAATCACTTTTTATTTATACTTTTATTGTTAGAAAGCTCGGTCGGTAACTGTTCTACTTAATTTAGAACACCCTTAAGAGGCAGGTTCTAAAATAGAACAGTTATCGGCCGAGCATTGTACAATTACAACAAATTATTTTTGAGCACTATCATTTTCCGCACTCAACGAATGGCATAAATTACCATGGATGATGTCAAGAGAATATATATATATGTAGATTAATTATTGCGATATATATATATATATATATATATATATATATATATATGAGGATTTACATCATTGCCAAGTCAAAACCTCGGGGAATCCCAGAAATACAATACAATTGAGGACGATCCTCGAAATGACAAAAGGTCCTCAAAGTTCTGGATTTATATATGGACTAGTCCAGAAAGTATACAGTTTTATGTATATTATATAATTGGCCGTTTTCAGAGTTTGGAGCTCTGGACCCTCTGCCCTCTCTGGAGTGTATATATGTAAGTCGTTTCTCAGGGGAAATGTGCCGTCTACCGAATGTACATAGTCTTGCGCATAATGTGAATAGTTTCTAAGAAAAAAATTGTGACAATTTGTAGAAAATGTGATTTTGTTCAATATTTGACAAGTTTCCAATCTTTTTTCTCGAAAAATATTCCTATAACACATTAATTACAACACGATATATTGATCATTTTGGTTTAAATTATTTAAAACATATTAAAAAATAGTTTTCGATACAAGCAAAAGTTTTACACACGTGTTATTTTCCCGCATAGTACGTTCAAATTATACAAATATATTATATATATTTATGCAACAACACGATTTTATTAATGCTATTTATATTAATTAGGATTCCGGGTTTTTCCGGGTTTTATATCCGTGTGGGCTTTAATATTTTTACGTGTTTACTTTACGCATCACTTTACGCATCAAAAACTGTTCGTAAAATCGAACTTTACGAACAGAATTACAAAAAAAGTTTTTTGTTGGTTACAAAAGAACATCATTTTTGTATGTGGAATTCCACACCCAATTCCCACATGGAATCCCGTATGGGAATTGTCAGTGGGGGTTTACTCGTTACGCATATGCTAAATATATTCATTTGAAATTATATAACAAAGCTATATCATTATTGTTCATTATTTTGTAAATTCTGGGGAATAAAATCTGAGACACAATTTAGTTACAATTTCATGACACCATCACATTCTTTTGATTAAAAATTATATTAATCATGGAGCACGGAAGAACATAACGACATAACGCAACGACTTTATCATATTTTCATTTTTATCAACTTCAACATTATTATCGATTTTTTGTCGAGAGATTCTTGACATTTATATATCATTATATCCCACCTACATTTTGTATATTTTCAATTTTGTTATCTCTCTCACCTATACATATATTTTCAACCTTGTCATCATCATTGTCATCTACAACTCCAAATTCATCAAATTACAAGTGATTATACAATTTTTTCATATTCATTATTTGCACTTTACCTGTATTTTCGACTGTATTGTCATCATCTAATTATTTTTGTTTTCATCATCATCAGCTTCAGCTATGTAATTTTTTATATATAATTTTATAACGCAGTTGTATAAATATATATGAAAAATTAATATTCCTTTATATTTTTTAGTTTGATCAATATACTGCTATTATGCCATCAAATTACTCAACCAACAGTTGTTACGTTGACTCAGTTCATTGACTCCGAAAATGAAGACGAGAATTTATATTACTTTTGTAACCTGTTTGTTCCATTATTCACATTACCGATGTAAATACACATGTATCAAATAAAATTTAAATTGATTCGTATTTTTATTTCGTTTGTCAGGAAGGATCGTCGTCGTTTTGTTCAGTTAAATCTAGCTCTCCGAAGATCCATCCACCAATCATGAAAATGTTGATCTCCATATTGTCTTTTTGGATTACTGGCATAAAAAATTGGAATTCAATTATCAATAACATCAGTAATTCCACCACTCTCCAATTCTTTAAAAATGCCTGTTACATCAACACCTGATCACTGCGCGAACGTATAATAATCAAAAATCCAATAATTTTTTTTTTTTATTTATTATAAAGGCGTACCCAGACCTCGAACGAAGTCTATACGGCCATATACAAAGGTATTCCAGAAAACATAGCTAATATTGCATACGCAATTACTCTAGTATTCAGGTTTTTCAGTATGGCCGTTGTATCACGGTTAATTATAATCTTAGATTTTCTGAAATTTTCGAACATAACCGTGCAGCGTTGATTGCTGAAACGTGAACAGTCCCATAGAAGGTGATCCAAATCTTGGAAGTCGTGACCACATTCGCAGGCTGAAGAGGCTATTATATTTTTCCTTGCTAAGGATGAAGCGGAGCTGTAATGGTCACTTGAGAGATTTTTATCCAATAATCTTGCGATATTTGGGACTTTATATGCATATTTCTTTATACTATAATATTATTTATACTTACATCTATATATATCTTCATGTTCATAATATTTTCATACGGGTCTTAAGTTTTATTCAAAACTTTACCCAAAATAATTATCATTGAACAGTACTAATGCAGAGTTCTCGGAGTTAATCATATCTTTTCTTATCAAACATATTGTGGTTAAAATAGTTGAAATGTTTTTAAACAAAACCGCAAGACCAGTTGAAATGTTAGATATAAAACCGCGACACGTGCATCACGCTGTCATCGGTTTTAATTAAGGCAAGTGATAAAATCAGATCTAGTTGAAAAAATGGAACGTCATGAAATTTCTCTTCAACCGATTTGTATTACCAAAGGATATGGTCAGATCGGCTTCGATTTACCGCAGCTATATAGTTACTTGGTATAATAATCTACTATTACTTCAACCCATACCAGAGGTTGGATCGAAGTATTGAATTTGGTCATCCGAAAAAAAATGACACCCACTTTTTTTCATGAAATGTCGACGTTTCAGACCATATACTGAGTCCAAAAACGCAATAAAAAATTTTCCGTAATCTTGTACGTAAGTAAGATTACATTTTGGGATATATCCAAGCAAAAATGGTGGGGGGGAGGTCCAAAAACAAAATTTAGAATTTAGGAAAACTTGCATATCTCTCTCATTTTAGTGCCGAATAAATTGGACAAGCATTCAAAGTTCGCGGAAAAGGATGCCGCATATAATACATTTTTTTTTTGTTTTAATTGCGACCGTATACAAGTTGAGATATCCCTGATTTTCTATACACAAAAATAGAAAAATTCGGAATCTTGTTCTGACGTATGCATTGCTCACGAACGAGTCAAAAGAAATGTTTTCACAAATTGTTTTTGGATATGACCTGACCTAACTTAGAATTGATTAGTTTTTTGAATATATCCATCGTGTAGTAGAGTGAGGAACCGAGATCTAACTCACGAACAAATTGACAGAAGTAACCTCTGAGTGAATAAGTGTGTGCGTGTGCAAATTTGAATACTTCGATCCAACCTGTGGTATGAGGAGAAGTTTTGAAAATGTTTATTTTTAATTATTTTCAATTATAATTATATTATTTGTCGGATGATGAAGGAACATATGTGATGATGATTGTAGACGATGTTGAATAATAGTAATTAATGCACGTTGTTATCAAACATGATTTAGTTACATTTTGCAACTTATAATTCATAACTGCAAAAAGTCACTATAGCAACCTACATGAACAATAATGCATCTTTTAATATCGTTCAACTTCATAATACTGTAAATATTCAGATTCTATTTCCCAAAATTGGAACAGTATAGGCAGTAGAACCTCTTTTAACTTTATAAACCTTTAAGTGGGCTATCTTTAAGTTATCAACTATGTTAGTCTCAATATTTTATCTTTTAAACTTTTTATCCGTTAATTTTAAATGATAAACTTGAATTATTACCCTAACCCTGTATAAAGGTATCAACATTTTAAAACTATATTGTAATAAAGGTGTATATATATATAAATGTTGAATACGAAGATTGGAAAATTAAATCCTTATTATTTTTATTTTTCGATAGTGCAATTATATCGTTTCAACACGATATCAAGTTAAAATTATATTTCACTTTTGACTTACTGAAGATAATTTAGTTGAATAGTACAAGTCATATTTAAATTTTAATAAAGTTATAACGTATATTCACGGAGAAAAATTTTCTTGTAAATTTTACCATACCAGATGGCATGTTGAGGACAGACTTTTGTAATGAGAAAAATTGACATTAGTTATGGTAAAAGTTATGCTTATTAAGTTATATATGCATAATTCGAGACTATATACAGATATGTATATCAAATTTATTAATATTATACTATTCAATTATGAATATAAAGCTAAAAAGTTGTGAATTTTCACTAGTTCAGATTGGATTAATACGACAAATCTAACGAATATTATATGTGATTATTAATAAATTATTTTTACATGATGAATAAACAATATTAAATTTGTTATAATATTCAATATTACTATTGTAACTAAATTTTATTTGTCATTTTTTCAAAGTTTCATGATTCTAAAAAAAAAACAAATGAAATACGTATTTTATTTAATGCCTTTTTTTCTACTGTTTTGAAAATTGTTGTTTTTTTTTTAATATATAATTGTAGAACATTGATATTAGAACACAGCATGATTTTTAAAATTTAATGTTTGTGTTCGTACAGTAATAATAAAAAAGTAATTTTGCGTTTATTTATCGGAGTAATGAAGCATATAGATATAAATAATTATAAAAATTAAGTTTAATGACATATTTTTAAGCTCATTAATAAAATTTAATCAAACTACAGCTAATACTAAAAGATACTGGATCCATGTCAATTAAAGCTCATCTAATTCTTCATTCGCTCGGTTGGCTTCTAATCTAAAATCTCACAGAATTAATGATTTAATCAATGAATGCGGTGAACGCTCCTATTTAGAATTTGAATGTTTTTTTTTTAGACAAAACCGCAAGATCCTGTGTGAATTTAGATATAAATTTAAGAAGCATTCGTCAATCTTACCATTCGTGTTTTCGTTTAATTTGTGGAGGTATTTCGGATCAACGTTATTCGTATATTCGCAATGGATCGTCGGGAAATTTTGTATCTCTTTCAACGACCTACCGAGCCAATTACTATTCCAAAAGGAGATGAAAAAGTCGGATTTAATATTCCACCTAACTATTTGGTAATTACATTAATAATGTGTGGTTTGACATAATATGGATAAAAGTGTTTTTTTTTTTTTTTCTTTTTGAAATTTATAGTCGGTTAATAGTCGAAAGTACGAATTTGATAGTTGGAACAGAGTCAAAAACCAACCAGACGGTTTACAGCCGGTTTAAAGTCGGTCTATAGTTGGTCGGATTGCTAGGATTAGTATTTCTTCGTTTTAGTTTTAAATTATAGAAATACATTTTTCAGTGGTAGAAATTGCGAATTATATAAAAACATTTTTTTATTATTCATAATACATATTTAATGTATTTATTTGAAAAGAGATGGAAAACGCACATTGTTTTATTTTACAGTCGGAAAAATATCAACCGGTTGCAGCATCGATTTTTGATCGAGTAGCAGGAGATACTGAAAAGAAGTACAATGTGAAACCCATTAATATTCCAAATTTACAACCAGCTTTGGCTCTTTCCAGGCGAGAACCATTTTCAATATTTGTTCCAAAACATAAAAATGCTGCCGACCATTTAATATCCCTCTTTCTAGGTAAGTTATAAAATAAGGTTAAAATATTGTATCGATCGATATTCTGAAATTTCATACTCTTAATTCTAGTATGCAATTTCACACTACAAAAAAATGTAGAGATATCATAATGTATTTTTCCCTTATCTTTAAGAGTTTATGCGAGAAATGTGCAAATTGCAATGAAAATTCCAAAAATTCACTTTGCGAAATAATTAACTTCCTAAAACATTGTAACTATGAAATCATCATTGTTTTTTACATATTGTGAAGTTTTAAATTTAATTTTACCGATGAGTGACCAAGTTAGCCAAGTTCTTTCATTCAATATATAATGTCTTAAAGTCAACATAAAGTAGTCTTATTTTATGTTAAAGAAGAAATTAAGATACAAAAAAATGTCCTTGTAATATTAGGAATGAGAATTTACGATGATCTGTTGTCATTGGCCATTTATGTACGGGACCGGGTCAATCCGGAATTGTTCGTATATGCACTTTCTGTGGCTATCCTCCATCGCAGTGACACGAAAGATCTGCCCGTTCCTCATCTCATGGATAGTTTTCCGGCGAAATTTATTGATGGCGGAGTTTTCGCCCGTGTGGTTGAGGAAGCTAACGTCGTTCCAGCTGGTTCGAGGGTACGCAATAACTGATGGGTTTATATATAAATATATTTAATACCATTTATATTTCAGTATAGAAAATAATGCCTTTGTTATTCGCGTTAGAGGCCAATAGTGATCCCTCTCGATTTTACGGCAACTGATCATGATCCGGAACACCGCGTCGCATACTGGAGAGAAGACATTGGCGTGAATCTTCATCACTATCATTGGCATCTCGTTTATCCATTTGCAGGACCTGAGTCAGTGGTTAGGAAAGACAGACGTGGAGAACTTTTTTATTACATGCATCATCAAATGATAGCAAGGTCTGAGTTCCAAATGCTACTTCATTTATGCCAAACACATTTTTGTTCGTGATGTTTCGTTTAAATATACTTTAGGAAAAATTATTCGACGATTAGCATTTGAATTACGTCATTTTAGCTTAAGTTCGTGTTTAAGTTTACGTTTGCTGAAATCATAAAGCCAGTATTACAATGATTCAATTATTCAGATTCAACACAGAGCGGCTTTGCAATAAACTGGCACGCGTTAGAAGGCTAAACGAATTCAGAGACCCAATTAACGAAGCCTATTTTCCAAAATTGGATTCAACTGTAGCCAGCAGAACGTTGCCTGGTCGTCCGGCGATGTCATTTTTACAAGATGTTGATCGACCTTCCGATAATTTGAAAGCCGAAATTAACGCGATGGTCAGGAGTCGTGATCGCATAATAGAAGCGATAAATTTGAAATCCGTCAAGCTTCCCAATGGCAACGTGTCTCCACTTACTGATGAGAATGGCATTGATATCTTAGGAAATCTCATCGAAGCCTCTTCCATTAGTTTAAATCCAGCTTTCTACGGAAGTTTGCACAATAACGGTCACGTTCTTACTGCATACTGCCATGATCCTGATAATCGTTACCTGGTATGCTTTTAATTTTTGGGTCAATTGGAAGTATTTAATGGTTACAAAAGTTTCGTTATAAATGTTTTGTTTGATTATATTCTTCTTGATGTGTTTCATCAGAATAAACTATTTGAGTGATTTAAGGAATCATTTGCTGCCATGGGAGACGTGGCTACTGCATTGAGGGATCCAGTTTTCTATAGGTGGCACAGCCATATAAATGAAATTTTCATTTCGTACAAGCATTCTCTTGAACCGTATACCGTCAACCAGGTAACGTAAACTATATATCCACTTATTATATATAATATTTTCAGTTTACTACTATAACGGATTATGGAAAATGAATAACCATATTTACTTCCTATAGCTAACATTCCCAGGAATATCAGTGACCGATTGTCGTATCAATACACCCGGAGTTGAAGCAAATACACTAATGACTCACTGGACGCAAGATGACTTTGAATTGGGACATGGTTTAGACTTTGCACCACGTGGATCGATTACAGTTACAGTCACACACATTGACCATAAAGCTTTTTCTTACACGATTCAAGTAAACAATTCCAATCCACAGCCGAAACAAGGAACTGTGAGAATATTCATGGCACCTAGTTTGGATGAAGCTGGTCTTCCTCTCAATTTTGCTGAGCAAAAGATTTTGATGATTGAAATGGATAGATTTTCTGCAACTTGTACGTGCATTAATATTCTTACAATAATATTCTCATGTATGTACTTTAATAATAATAGTATGTTTACTTGCATCATTTATAGTGATACCAGGGATGACGATAATTCAAAGAAATTCAGTCGATTCCGCAGTAACTATTCCTTTCGAAAGTACTTTCCGCAGTGCGAATTCAACCAAACCTTCCGCAAGTGATGCGTCGGCTACGTCAGATTTCAATTATTGCGGTTGTGGATGGCCCCAGCACATGTTAATACCAAGAGGCACTAAAGACGGCTACGATATGGATCTTTTTGTTATGATTTCAGATTATGACATCGATAGGGTGACTATATAATTTCTTTAAATATCTTTTATGTTTATCGAAGTTCATTATGTTTTTTTTTTTTCACGGTAATACATCAAGTATATGTAAATGTAATAAATTTATGGTTTTTGTAGGTGGTGCAACCAGGTTCTGATGGTTGTCGCGGTAGTACCGTGTACTGCGGGTTGAGAGATCGGAAGTATCCAGATTCACGTGCAATGGGTTATCCCTTTGATCGAATCGCACGTCCCAGAGTGGCTACATTGGCGCAATTCCTGACTCCTAATATGAATACTACGAAGATTACTGTGAAGTTTACGGATACGATACTACCGAACCCACGTAAAAGCAACATCAATGACAATGACAATAACAATAATAACGACTTCATTCCGACGGTACAAGCCGTTGGATAGATGGTCTTAGTACTGTTGCGGATATTGAAATTAAATGCAGAGTATTTTTTTAAATAACACATTGATTGATATACGCATTAATTAGTCATCCTCGAGTTAATTAAGGTTTCTACGTTATTGTTTCCGGTGTCTGTCTGTAAAGCTGAAATAAAACATAATAAAATAAACATAAATTGTATATAAGAATTAATGAAACGTGTCTATAATCTCATTTTCATTTGATTTTTATCCAATTCCTTCGTCAATAAAATTTGCAATATTTTTATTAATTTGTATAGAGAATATAAATCTGTTTTTTGGACAAATCAATTGCTTGGTGAACTGTGACAATTTTTAAATGAAATTAAAACTTGATATAATGACGAAACCACTGGTTGGCCAGATTTTTGTATGAAAATTCATGGATACTAGAAACATATCAGTATATTTATAATATTTACCATCATATATTGGAAGGACAAAATTTGGTTGAAAAATCATTATGAATATTCACGGAGATCTTAAAATCGTGTCTGAAATAAAAATACCAAAATTAAAATGGGCAGATTCAATACGGTGGAAGAAATTTTGAAAAAAGTACAATTTGCTGAAAGAAAATTTTCATATTGTTCCTGTATAAAATTTTTTGTTAAAATGCTTCTGTTTTGTATTCGAAAAAGATTTCACTCCACACAAAATGGAAATTAAGTTGCAATATTTTTTATGCCAGACACGATTTTAAGATCTCCGTAAAACTTCATAATGATTGTTCAACCAAATTTTGTTACTTTTCGCTTTTCGACTTTCAAGTCAGATTTTAAAAATTTTAAATAATGAAATCAATATATGCATGGACGGACGAAATGTTTTGTATACAATCAGTGGCCCCGGAAACCCCTAGATATCAAAAATTTGGTGAAAATTGAAGAATCTTAAAAAAAAAAACAAGTACGTCATATATATTTGGTCCTTCATATATATATATATAGATATTAAATTAGGTACAATTGATTTGAAGCCAATTCCTATAGGTAAATTAAACTTTACGTATATAATGACACTGTAACGTTACTATAATACATCTTAATAATACATTTAATAATAAATGAGTTAGGTGTATGTGTGTTTTTTTTTTCTATTTCATGAGCAATATCGAAGACAATAACACTGATAACACATAACAGTTTCGGTTTATTGTATATAAAGTTTCGTGGTATTGTTCTTGGATAAATTCATTTTAATCATTTTGGACAACACAGATCGTTTAGACAAAAATACATACGATTTTGGCAAAAGTTTAATCATATTTTCCTTTTTTTTGGTTGCTTTCTTCTACGCATGTAAATGATCGACATGTTTGATTTTCATCCATATAAGTCAGGATCATTCGATATTATAACCTGACATTAATAAAAACTGAACTCTTCTAAGTGTTCACGAAGCACAAATAGAGCATACCCGAAACTTCCTCGATTGTTCGGAGTGTTCATAAAGTGTGAAAATGGACTCTTCCAAGAAAATTTGACTGAACTCCATTTATCTCTCGTTATTTTTAAGATATTTCAAAATTGTTATTTACCTACTATTCAATTGAATCACATTAAAAAAAAAAAATACTTATCCTGCCATTTCCTGCTCTAGAATTCTAAATCAGAAACATAGTTTAACTCAATTACTTAAAATGTAATTCAAAATTATACAAATTATTCAAAAACTTTTTTGATTATTTAATTATTCGTACACTTCTGAAACATTTTATGAACACTTCAATGTGTATTAAATTTTTACCAATCTTGGGTTTCATTACAGATCACCAATAACAAACGAGAACGGAAATCCAAATTTCCCACATAAACAATTAAGAAAAAAATTGAGGCATATAAAAAAAAACATTTTCAATTTGAATAAGTTTTCGAATATTGCAAAATTCTCGAAATGTTACTTTTTTCTCTCAAACCAAATAGTACTTTTATAAAGTAAATATGTACATACAGTTTATTTCAAGATTTGATCAAATCACACTTTGAAACTTTTTACAAGTTCGGAAATCCTCAATATATAAATAACAAAATAAAAATTGTTAATTGGATAGTTGACCGACGGAAGTGATAAGATCCGCATAGTGGACTGCCCAGGTCGTCTTATATTAGGTCCAAAATCTCATAGAAATTAAATAGATGATGTTATCTACACTTGCGGTGACCGCGCTTACCTAGAAGTTAAATGTATTTTGACAAAAACCACAGGATCCTGTTTGACATTTCAGTATAAAACTCGATTGTCTGTCCAATTTGTCATTCCTATTTTAAAGGGATCTAACGAATTTTGAATGCTGATTTGTGTGAAACAATTTTTTAAACAAATCTCAAAATGAAACGTCAAGAAATCTTGTATCTTTTTGATCGGCCAGCCGAACCGATTTGCATCCCGAAGGGGAAGGGGAGCGTCCGTTTCAAAATTCCACCTTCATATTTGGTAGGATTATTTTGATACTTTAATAATACTTTTATTCAATCAGATAATGTCCGTCTTAAAATAAATATTGAAATAATAATTTTTTGGTCGAAAATTATATTCTTTATATTTCTGAATGTCTGCGTTCTGTATCTTAAAACAATACAGTGTCTGTTTTATTGAAAGAACGGACTTCAAGAAAACATATATAATAATGATTAATTTTGTAAGTAGCCAGAAACCTATCAATCGATTGCTGAAGTGATTCTGAATCGAGTTGGGGAAGAATCTTCTATAGAAATCCCTGTAAAACCGATTCGTATCCCAAATTTAAAACCAGTTTTGACAATTGGTCGACGAGAACCATTTTCTTTGTTTGTTCAAAAGCACCAGAAAGCAGCTGGACATTTAATAAATCTTTTCCTCGGTAAGTTTGCCTGCATACCCAATATGACCCTAATAATTCGTTAACTTTTTTTATAATTATTACCTTTTGCTTACAACTTTTTGCATATAATTCTTATTATTCCCTTCATTTATTGAATATTTATTATTTTGTCGTTTGATTTAATCATAAAAAAATGTCACTTAGTGGTAACGGAAAAGACAAAGAATTAATAAGAATCTTTAAAAAGTGTTACTTTGTTACGTATATAATACAATATACTATTCTTATAAGCATTTTTAACGTCGAAAGATATATTCAAATAATTTTAAGTTCTTAAATAAAAATTAAAGATATAATTGTGGATTATGTAAGGAAATTTTCTTTGTTAAAGGAATGCGGTCATACGACGACTTATTGTCATTGGCTGTGTATTGCCGAGACCGTGTTAATACACAAATGTTTATCTACGCATTGTCCGTTGCTATGCTTCATCGTAATGATACGAAGCACTTGCAAATACCAAATCTTCTTGAAAACTTCCCGGGTAAATTTGTGGACAGGGCTACTTTTTCTATAGCGATCGAGGAAGCCAATGTTGTTCCAGTCGAAGCCAGAGTACGTATTTTCCATTATAAAAAAAGTCATTAAAAAGTCATTACATCCTGCGAACAGTGCGATTTTTACCGGGATATAAAAGGAATTATGCTTCATTACATTCTTACAAATGCCACAAATGTTTATTAAATCCAGCGACCAACTGTGATACCTCTGAACTTTACTGCTACTGACCGCGATCCGGAACATCGCGTTGCGTACTGGAGAGAAGATGTTGGTCTTAATCTCCATCATTGGCATTGGCATCTCGTTTATCCAATGAATGGACCTGAATCAGTGGTCAGAAAAGATAGACGCGGAGAACTCTTCTATTATATGCACCATCAAATGATAGCCAGGTATTAAAAACGCATTGATGAACCCTGCACTGCTTGTTGCATTGTTCTATTACCATAATTATGGTCTTTGTTAGCAACCATGGCAGTAAATTCTAAAACTGGGCGCCTAAAGTTTGTGGGCGGATCACTCACATCCAGTTTTCGATTCTTTTTGTAACAAAACCTGTATTTATCAACGAATGCATATCCGGTATGACATTCTCAGAAGTATGTTTTTAATTGGAACTTTTTAGATACAACATCGAACGATTATGTAACAAACTAGCGCGGGTTAAAAGGCTAAACGAACTTCGGGATCCGGTACCCGAAGCTTATTTTCCGAAACTGGATCCATTGGTGGCCAGCAGAGTTTGGCCAGGGCGACCAGCTATGTCTTTTTTGCAAGATGTCAACAGAAGTGCCGATGATACGAAACGGGATATTGCAGATCTGGACAGATCTAGAGATCGTATAATGGAAGTAATTCATCAAAAGACGATAAGACTACCCAATGGATCAACAATGCCACTTACCGAGGAAACTGGTATCGACGTCTTAGGAAATATCGTCGAGGCAAGCTCAGTTGCACCGAATGCGCCATTCTACGGGAATTTGCATAATGACGGCCACTCCCTGATTGCATTCTGCCATGATCCTGATAACCGCTATTTGGTAAGATCAGTGATTCTAGATAACATAATTACGTAACAAATTATGTTACAGTAGACCGTGATAAAAATGTCATACTCTCTATTGCGTCATCATATTCACTCTTATTAATTTAGTATTAAGCGTTTAAAAAGTGAAGAGCTTACAGTTTTGAAAATTAAAACAATTTTTAGGAACAATTCAATGTATCCATTCTAAATTGCTTCAGGAATCTTTTGGCGTTATGGGTGATACGTCGACGGCCATGAGGGATCCAATTTTCTACAGATGGCATGCTTATATAGACGATATCTTTATACAATACAAGAATTCCCTTCCAGCGTATACGGCGAAGCAGGTAATGAAGTTTGCATTTATAAATTCGTATTAAGTACTAGTTTCGGCATGGCATTTAGATTAATTGGAAAATTTCACAGTTGGAGTTCCCAGGAATAATCATTTCGGAATGCAGCGTCACCACGCAAGGAGTGGCACCAAACGTTTTGGTGACCCACTGGACGCAGAACGATATCGAGTTGGCAAACGGTTTAGACTTCGCACCTCGAGGGCCAATTTTAGCTAGGGCCACTCATCTTAACAATAGAGAATTTTCATATAATATTCAAGTGCAAAATGCAAATGCCCAAATGAAACAAGGCACCGTCAGGATATTCATGGCTCCCGTTTTCGACGAAGCTGAGCTCCAATTCAATTTTGCCGAACAAAGGAACTTGATGATTGAAATGGACAAATTTACAGTTGATCGTAAGGGCATTTAGATTTACAAAATTTAATTACAATGCAATTTCTTTTTCTTTTCATTATTCGCATTTTTAAGTGTCTTTTAGAGTTGCTCGAAACTCCGCATACATAGAAGATACGATATAGTAAAAAGACTTTTACTGACTCAACGTTAATAGCGTTTACTATTACAGTGAGACCTGGTGTAACAACAATTGAGAGACGATCGGTTGATTCGGCTATGACCACCTCCCTAGAGAATACATTCCGCATTGCTGAAACGGATCGGCCGTCTGCGACCGATGTGCAAAGTGTTAATGAGTTCAATTGGTGTGGCTGCGGATGGCCTCAATATTTATTGGTACCAAGAGGCAGAAAAGAAGGTTATGAGGTGGAACTCTTTGTAATGATTACCGACTACGAACTAGACAAGGTATATTACTCCTTATCATTTTCAAAGATGTCCTATAATTTTGAAGTATTAATCATTAATATCAAAGAGCGCCAACAAGTATTAATTTAAGAAATGGTAACTAAAATACGAGAAAGGTTTAATTGTAATTGATGTTGAAGGTTGATCAACCAGGACCAGAAGGTTGTCGAACTGGCATTGTTTTCTGTGGTTTAAGGGATCGCAAGTATCCAGATGCTCGCCCAATGGGTTTTCCATTTGATCGGCTTGCTCGCGCTAACGTCACGACCATGTCGCAGTTCTTAACACCAAATATGAGGACGACCAAGGTTTCCATTCAATTTACAGACACCGTTATTCCAAACAAAGCAATTTCAATTCCAGCTGGCCTGAGATCCTGAATATTAGTCGTGAATTGTACCTCCGACTCATACTCATTACGGCTACATTAAAAAATGGATATTAAAAATAATAATATATAATGTAAACCACCAAGTAACATTGACAAATAGAAGAATATGCAAAACCATACACGTAAAAAACATATACATAAAAAGGAAATTATGTGTTTAGGGTCGACCTCAAGGCTATCAGTATCTCTGCAACAGTTGCTTTCACGAGTCATCGGGTACTTTTGATTGTTAAATGAGATACAATGCAAACTTTGGTGGCCTACATTTTTTTTCTATATATATGTATGTATTTTTCTGATGCAATAAAAAAAAAGCTTACAACGTGGGCATGGGAATAATATATTTTATATTTTGCAAGACCTTAATAATTGTTAACAAACCCCGTTGCACCAGAAACAAAATAAAAACTATAGGCTTCGCCCTTGCGGCCTTCGGTCGCCAACCCCATACAATAACCCAACTCCATACAATAACCCTTCAGCTTCCTCAAATATAGTTCATTTTCCATGGACAATTGTTGTTTACGAGCTTGCCGAGCTGTTTTAGACACATGCGAGCTGCGACGCTTTTGGCGAGCAATGCGCGTTTCGTTTTGCTGCTGGGCAAATATTTGACATTGAGGCCCAACAACTATTGTGATTGTGTGCTATTGATGACAATGATTTTCCAGCTGGCTGTAAGAGCACTGGATTGGTGACTTCTCAAAGTAAGGGACTGGTTAGGAGGACAAGAAACGGATCCATTTTCATCCACCGATGTGGGATATAAGAATAATATTGCATATTCGTATTATTCCCGTGTTTTTTTAAAATCGCAACTATGACGAAATGATCTTCACGACTCGCATTAACATTCATTTCGGCAGCGTAAATTGTTCTTTAATTGTAAAACTAAATCCTGTGCTGTGTGGGTAACCTTTTATTCTCGCAATCCAGTTCGATTGATTTCACTACCCAGCAAACGAGAACCGATTGGATCTAATATATTGAATCGAATGAAGTTTCTGAATACGCGAGGAAAAATTGAATTTGATAGAAACTCAATACTCTGAATACCGTTCGATACGTCTCTATGAGTGTAATTGAATACGGATTCCAGTGAATTCAGGACGATTCAGAAAGCAATATTTGAATCTATTTAATACGCCTGTATATAGCAGCAAAATTGTCGATTAAAGCTGATTCCGGTGAATTCAGAAAATCCGCACCGACAAATTTACAGATTTCCCCTTTACCGACATATTGTCACTTTCCACGAATGCGTGTTTTTTATGGTTTTATATGTTTTTCAAACCAGTTTGAGAACATTTAAATAACATTGTCTGGGAAGGGGGTTACATATAGGAAATAAATGAACACAATAAATAAAAAATAATATTACGTTTTATTTTCTTTGTATATTCTATTTTTAATTATATACTTTCCTCATCGCATGGGATATCAATAAACATAATCTCCTCCTGTATGTTACAATCAGTATTTATTATGCCAATAAATGGAATTGGCGATGTTGCATTTATTGCATTTTCTCCACAATTTTCTGGACTTTTTGAAGGCTCATCTAAAACAATATCTACATAAGTAATTGTACTTTTACTAGACTTGTACGAGCAAATTGGTACCTTCAGAAATGGTATCGAACTCGTCATCTACTGTAGGCGAATGTCCACCATCTTCGAGTCTGGCATTAATATCCTGCAGTATTCGCATTTCGTCACTTTTTGGACTCATTGTCCGTTTTCTTTTTAATTTCCTCGGGTCTGCAAATAAAAGTCATGTAATATATTCATGTTTGATTCGTGCGATAATTTTTTTTTTTTTTTTTTTTTTTTTT